>CM008233.1:1899375-1915286 GCA_002278615.1 Pogonus chalceus | reverse complement strand
ATTTCTCGATGAACAGTAGGACCTCAGGGACTAATGTAGGTGCTAGTCACACTACTGGGCTCTAAATGGGCTCTATTCTCGTTTACTGGATTTTAAACAGGCTCTATTCTGAACTAGAGGGAGCAATATCAGCTTTAAATTTCGACACGGGTTTATTCGTATTATTTCATATTATTAATAAAACTTATATGTATATGTATAAAACAAAAAATTATTTTATATACTTAATAGCTGTGTCAAATAGCGCCAAGGTGGTTTAACCCCTTAAATATAAATAATTAAAAATTAAATATAATTTATATATGTATTTGATAAAAAATTCTGTTTGATATAATATATTCCAAAAATAAAATAATAAAATATATACAGTGATAAATTAACATATAAAATAAAACTTTTAAAATATTAGGGCTAATTTGTCTGTAGAACTGAAAATCTGATCCTCATTTCCATTTAAAGAGCATTTTTCCTGCTGGGAACCCTTGAAAACCTGCTTATGTCTGCAAATATTTTTCAAGCTATTAAATTAAAAATTTCCATTTACGTGCGGTAAAATCGTGCAATGTGCGAGTAAGCAATTTATTTATTCCGTTGCTAAATATGCCGCTTATATTTGCAAGCAGAAAAAAAAAAAGAATGGGATTAGTACTGCAACTGGCCAGCAACGAATAATGTAATCAGGGATACAAATGAAATTAGAGGCTATATGCGCCTATTATGATTTGTACTGGTTGTAGGCGTATTCTGTACTAGTTTCTTGTTTCCGTTGAAATTGCTTCCGGCAAATTACATTGTACTTATTACATTTGAAAATTTATTAGAAGATACGGTTTATACTACGTTCTTGGTTTTCGGTTTTCCCTCTCCTTTCTATATTTGCTAAAACCAATTAGCCTGAGTTTATTTCAATGTATTAAAACATTAATTTAGTTAAAAGTTTGTAATTAAAAGCGAAAATTAGTTCATATTTTCGACGTTGTTTTTCATTTATTTTTTAATATATCATAAACATTTTTATTGTCTTGAGAATTATTCATTTTATTATTCAAAAACAATTGCTTTGTTTTTATTGTTTATTGTCAAAATTTAAATGAATATTTTAAAATAAATGCGACTTCAGTAAAATAAGTTTAAACAGATCAAAAAAAAAAAAAAAACATGTTTTAATATTAAAAGCCAAATCAATTATAAAAGAAGATTCTGTAATTTTCTGTTCAAGTTTATTTGAATTAAAGTAGAAGTTATATGAAATAATTCTTAAGGAATCTAGTTTAGCTTGAAGGCATAGAGGTAAACATTTCAGTTCATGGACAAACGAAACAATATTAAATCTCTCTTCCTTTGCAAAAGAAAATATCGTTTCTGTTTGCGTAAAACAAAATTGCGAGAGAGATGTTCCTGTTATAAAAATAATTATTTTTGTATTTTATTTAAATTTAAATTTTAAATTGAAATGCAGTTAGTAAAAGTCAAGGAATTTTTTAAGATATACCTTTTAGAATTTTTTAAATATTACTATAAACTGTTTAATTTTCAAGAAAATTGCATAAAAATTGCTTAATTAATGTGAAATAACTTGAAAAATCGATTGATATTGCTAAAGTTTGCATATCTTCATTTGTTTTTGAGTTATTTTAATGGCAAAATCTAAAATCGCAAATATCCGTTAGTATATTTGAAGTACTTTCTTCAGAAGACGTAATAATACATATTTTCTTAGTTTTTTTAAAACAAATATTATTTCTGAGATATTTAGTTTACCAACGAATCAAGGTCATTATTTGCAAAACAGAAAAATCAATAAATTAATTTTAATAAACTTATTATCTTCAGAAAAAGAAAACCTATTTTCTTGACATCTATTTCTTTTTCTAAGGATGTCTTTTCGTTTCTATTCATTAACTTGTTAAGTTCTTTATTAGCTACCGCATTATTGGGCATGAAAAGAACTAATTAAAAATTAATTGAAGAGAAAAAGAGACAGAAATAAGATGAGGCAAGAAAAGATCTGATGAACTGATAGAAGTTTTCTTTGAATCGTTTGAAATACAATGTTCTTTTCATATTAAGTAGTACAAGATTCTTTAAATTATACTTATATTTCAATTTTATGTTATTTCCTGTTTTAAATTTAGGAATTCGTAAAGGAAATTATTTAAAACTAAAGGGTTCATACTTATTTTAACAATTTAGAATAAATAATACGATTATAAAGTGGTTTTTAATTTGTTAATTCTATATAAGAGTTCTAAAATATATTAATTTTCTTTTATTTTATTTAGTAGTATTTTATATTTAAAATTAAATATAAAATATTAAATATACTGTTTCACAGTGTCATCTAGCCGTAAAAACAAGTATCAGTTAGAATAACGACTAGAACACAAATATTAAATTAATAAAAAAGTAAGGTTTCGGCAGGTCGTTTTGCATAGTCATGAATACAACATATTAAAAACCAATATTGTGTAGTCTACAATATGGCTGTGTGTCGAAACTATGTATTTTTAGTAGTGTAAATGAACAATTAGTGTTAAAATGAAGATTTTTTCTGAAATTCGTCCATAGGCTCATGGTTACATAGAACTGCTGATTAAAAAAGGTAGGATTTTTTATCTATGTATGTACATTCAATTAAAATACGATATTTGCACTGATATATTAACATCGTTATACATATATGTATGGCTTAAAAAAAGGTTTTTTCGTATAACAACAATTTAATAAACTATTGATTGAATTTAATGCATTTTAATGAGTATAATTCTTTATGTAGGTTATGTTTTGTAAATTAATTTTATATTATCGTTGTTATAATTGGATACTAAACAATATTTTTTTGGATATACATGTATTTTTATTTGTTTCGTAAACAACAAACTTATAGAATCTGTTTGTTGGCTTGTATCTTGTTATAAATATGCAAATGTGGGATGTATTCAAAGTGCACCCGAGACTCCGATAAAGTCTCATTCAAAGGATATTGTGAACAAAACTGTAATAGTGGTCCTTTAACATTTCTCGGTTTTTCATATATGTGTATGAGTTTACTATTTATTAGGTATTTGTTACTTTTTTGTTCACTAATTTTCGTATAAGTGGATAATAATATTATTTCAACACAATAATGTCAAATATTTTTTTGAAATACGAATAAATAAACTGAAAAATATAAAAAATGTACAAATATAGTTGAAAATTAAAGTAAAAAAATTATTTTAAATATTCAATAGATATTTTTCTATTCTTTAATTAATTGAGTATTACCGATATGAATAACTACGCCATTATCTGAAATAATTTCAAAAGTTTTTTAATAGTAAAATATTCAAAAGTATATGTTAACTTCTTAGTACGGTCCTGATATTTTATGTATTTATTTATTAACCTATTAGATTGTACTTTAGATTTTGTCTGTAATGCTAGCAGTTTGATTCTAGATTATAATTTTTAAGTGAAATATAAAATGGATGTGTTTTTCTTTTAGTAGAAATATAAAACTTTATATGTGTATAATATTTTATAATTTAATAGCAAATATTGACTAAAAATATCTGTATTATTGTTATCAGTGTTGAAAAATTGAAAATATTCTATAATAAAATTTCAAGATATAATTATATATTTGAGCTTGCATTTCTATTAAAATATTGTCAAGATACACTTCTTAATATGGGAAAAAATAATAAATACCCGTTGTCTATTTTTTTCTTTTGTTAAATAGAAAATCCAATGGTAAAATTTTCATTACGTCATAAAAGTTTTTATTTTATTGTAAAGAACAAATGTTTAAATACAAAAGTTGTTCATAATTAAAATGAGCAACCAATGAGCTTCTTTTAATAATATACAAAGATCTTGTCACAAGATACAGGTAAATTGAAATTTTCATCTTTAAGCAGTTTACACAGTGACATGTAAAATAAAACAAATACTTCTTAACACTTTGTGTCTTTTAATTGTTATTTTAATGTAAAGAAGATTAAGATAAAGGATACAAACTTCGAAATAAAATGAATGAGAAATTAAACAAATCCATATAAATATAAATTTGGAAGTGAAGCTTAAATAAGTTTTAATATGAATAAAGAAAACTCAAATTAATAATTTCATAGATATTTTGTTTCATTAATTTTTAAATATAAAAACAAGATAACAAAGAAGTTAATAAATACAAGAACTGAGACAATGTCACTTAAATTATAATTTGCTTAAAGATGAAAACTTTAATTTACCTGTATCTTCGGACAGGATCGTCGTATGTCATCAAAATTATACATATAATGTTTAATTTAAAATATTTTTCCGTCCCCAAATTTAAGTCTCCTTATAATTATAATGCGCCTTTGAATTATAAAACTTGTTTCAATCATAACTTTAAACTTTAGTATAAATTATACTACAAATAGTAAAATTGAACAAATAATTTGCTGTTTTGAGAGTTTTAAATTATTATAACTTAACAAAGAAGATATTTAATAATCTTGAACGTAATAACTATTTAAACAATTTTATATCTGAATAAAATAAAATAAAAAGCACATCTTATATTTAGTGTGTCTTAAGTTGTGTTAACATAACCAACTAACTTTCCCAATTCAACTTGCATCAACTGATTATATATTTACACAAGCTCTTTTCATCCGCACACTATTTGCACAGTTTAAAGTTCAAAAGTTTCACCATGACGAAACGGTGTTACTGAGGGATGAAATGTGTGTTGCCTCGAAAGCTCACTTACATTCGGTTACCTCACTTATACTTAAATATTGGCTTCCGGTTACAATTTCAAACTCCTATATGTTTATATCGTTTCTGTCATATACAGATAAATATATACATATGTACATATATACAGCGAAGAGCTAAAGTATTCGTACTTTGAATATTGAAAAAGTAAAACAATCATAGAAACTTAAATTTCAAAAATAAGTTTAATCGAATGTAACTTTCCTAGTTACATTCAATTAAATCATTCTAACTTCGGCATGTCCTTGGTAACTGTCACTAGGTATCAGTTAGGAATGCCAGAGTTAGGCAATACCACAGAATTTCCTAGTTACATTCGATTACATCATTCCTAACTTCAAAAAGCCTTGGTTACTGTTACCTGGTACAAGTCAGGAATTCCAATGGTATGCCAGACTTCGGCAATGCCAATAACATTCGTGACTACAACCGAATTTGGTATTTTTTCGGTATGCCAATTATTGTTTTACCTCATATGGACCTGGCAAGGTTTCAATAAGGTTTTCCTTAGTTTGGAAAGCCTAATTCGGTCTGAATATATCTTTCGGAAAGCCTAAATAAATTTCTAGTCGGGTACACGTATATTACCTTAACAAGTCAATCTAACATATGATTGCTCTGTCGGTATATTACATAACCAAACAAAATGTCATGCTATGTAAAATTTATTATTTTTTGTTATAGTGGATGACTCATTGTGGCGACTGTAGAAAAAATCTTGTGTGTGTTTCGAGCGCAAATGGACCTTGTTCATTTCGAGAGAATACCGCGCTCCTTAGTCGCGCGGTAACAGCCTCTCAATCAACAATGTCCCACTTTGCGCTCTTAATACACAAATAGCTATTATAAATAGTATCACAATTTACATAAATATATAACACAAAATAAATTTAAAAATTATTTAAACGCAATGTGCTTCAAATATTCGGAAACAAAAGAATTGATACCTTCTGTAAGATTAGTTTTTCAAACAAAATGTTTAAATGTCAGCAAAACATGTTTATGCATGTTTTATAGGTTTTACTACAATATTAAAATACTTTTTGCATAAGTCTGCCTAGAAATTTTAGTTAGGTTTTCATTAAGTCCGAACAAGGCATGCCGATTTCCATACCTAGGTTCAATTTATATTAGATTTATCAATGCAAAGTCAAAATTGGTTGTATTTGAGACAAATAAACTACAGAAGAGGAAAAAAATATTATAATTATTATGTAAAAAAACAAAAAAAATATATCACCAAATAGCAAGTAACATTCATTGAAGTAAATAATCGATATTTTACATTAAAAAACGTTCAGAAAAGAAGATACAGTGTAGAATATACAATGAAGTGATCGTCCAAAACAACTAACGCCCTGTTAGTTTACCCTGTTTACGCCCTGTAAAGAAAGGTTTATTATAAGTACAATTAAAAAGAATCCGAAAATGGAGCATCAAAAAATATTCTTTAGTTGTAGCAAAGGTTTAATAAAGTTTTATGTGTATTTACTTTAAGGAGTGTATTAAAAACAACCGGTTACAAGTCATATGTAGCTCAAAAAAGACCATTCGTATGCAATGTTAATAGAAAAGAAAAGAAACGGGCCCCTCCTTGAGGGATACGAATACTTTTGCTCTCCACTGTATCTATTTCATTCAATTTTGATATTTAATAAGTTTTTTTAATAATTAGTTCTCTTACTACGTAAACATATATAAACTATTTTGTTATTCATTATGGTATTTTGATTTGCCAATAGCAAATATATATAAATCATTTATTGATATTATTACAGTAAATACATTTAAATTTATTAATTTCGATATTAAAATTTAATTTTAATTTAAAATAAAATAATATTTGTTTTACATGTATAACCTTGGGTCTTTAAATTATTTGTAAACTATTTATAATTAGTTATTTTATTAATAAACCCAAATTTATTAGAAATTAAGTTAATAAATGGATTTTAATTGAAAAAACTTTGTAAATTATACTTTTATTATTACATTAAAAAATAAGAATGAAATAATTTATTCTACGTAATTGTTATTCAAAGAAAATATCCGTAATTAGACAAAAAAATTAATTCAGTAATTTCCATATTGATTTCTTTTTCAATTAGAAACTTCATTAACAATTTACTTGACAATTTGCATTGTAAATACTTATCAGCTGTCGGAAGAAATGAAATAAGGAAATCAATTAGAAACTCAACTATAACTGTTTAGTTCGGCATTTAAATACGTAAGTTTTTCAAAGTGCAATTACAGATAAGGGCTTGAAGTAAATTAAAGAAGAAAAACCTGAAAAAAAGTAAAAAATAAAATAACGTAAAAGTTAAAACGAAATGCTACGATTTAACAACAGCTGTAAATATGTAAAAGTTTTCCAAACTTGTAACTTTAATTTATAGATTGTTAGAAAGTTTGGTATTTGTTGATTTATTTGGTCACGAATATTGTATTATAAGTTAGACAAGTTTTATTTATCAGTAAAAAATGCTAACGATGAAATGTTTTTGACCTGGCTTCATTTACATTTGAACCCCAAATTAAAGGGCAGAAATTTTATTTTAAAAAAGCGATCTTGTTGGATATACCATTGAACTCATTGTAAAAATATTGGTTTTAAATTTTAAATTCACTGAATACTTTATAATACCAGTTAACTTCATTATTTCAAAAAAAAAAAAAAAAACTAATCTTTGATAAGCTGTATATTTTATATTGTTTATTTATGCTTTTAAAAATCAAAACAATATTTTTTTATAAATATTTTATAATAGTATCACTTCAAATGTTCTTAACAAATCGTTAAAAAATTAATTTTCAAATAGCGCGTTAGAAAATAAAACAGCTTAAATATCTTTTATACTTATGCGTTTTATGTCTTATAATTACCTTTGGTCATTCATATTTTTTCTATTCACAATAAATACTGAAATATATGCTTGATAATTTAACTAATAATAACGTAAATTATTGTCAAACGAATTATTTTATTTTTATTCTTCATCTTTAATGAATTTTTTGTACTCATGCATTGAAATGTGTTGATTTGCGTTAACTAAGCAACATCCGAAACTTCTATTTCCCGCATTGTAACTAGATTAGCGTGCGGAAGATTTCGCAAAAAAGCACTCCTATTTCTAAGGTATATATTAAAAAACTATAATTATTCAAACTTGACTTTTCCTAATAATAATTATAAAAAGTGGTAAATTATTGAATGAAATTTAATTTTTAAGTATAAATTTAGTGGATTTCATTAACACAGTTGGCAACACATTCTGCCTGATATGACAGCAGTTACCTATGAAACGTCAAACATAACCATTAAAAATAATAAAATAAATAAATTTATTATTTGATACGTATTTCGGTTTTTACACCATCATCAGAGGTATTAAAAAAAAAAATAAGCTCAAATTATGCAAACTTATTTATTAATTAAGGAAATAATACTTCATAAATACACTTTTAATTTATTTTTTTGTCGGAAGCTACCAGACAAAGTAAAAATAAAATTTTACATTTATTATTATAAAAAACTATATTTCTCAATTTAAAATGTTGTTAAAATAGTTCTATCTTCATTTTATGCATATTCAGTTCTTAGGTCAGCCGGTTAGACCTTGCGCGCTCTAAAATTGTTTAAAATTTTTTAAATATTATTATTTGCAAAATAATCTCCTAAATCTGATACTATTTATAGTATATGTATTTTTAAAGTTAGTTTATTAGAAATATATAAAATATGTTATTTTACAAATCTTGAAAACTAGCCTAAAATGTTTTTCAAGCATATTAATAGAAGATTATTAAAATATCGATATTTAATTCAAATTAATTAATTTTAAAAAAAAATAATATTTAATAATTATTGTTTAAATGCACGTAAATTTTAAGGAAATAGTGAATAAAATAAAAATAATGAGTTTAATACCAAAAATAGATACTTTAAAATAGATATAAAATCAAATAATGTTTGTCTAAATTCCCTAGCGATAGGTAAAGACTAAAGTCCAATTGGATTTTTGTAAGTTGTCCGTATGCTGACGTAACTACTTCTTCCCTCAGGACAATGTGAAATAAATGAAATCCTTGTTGCTGCGGTGTGCGTTATTTTTGTGACTTCCACTGTGACAACGCACACACACGCATGTACAAACATACTTACATACATACATATATACAACATATAATTACAAAAGCGACATTTCGAAATAAAACGATATTTATTTATATCTATATAAATTGAATGGTTTTTCAGGAATAACATTTCTAATTTAATTACAATTTTCTTAAATTTTAATTGGCATTGATGTTTTTGTTATATCTTTATCTAAATAATCTAAAACGAATCATTTTTGAACATACCCATAATAAGTAATATATCACACTTTGTAAAACCTTTAGTTATTTTTATATAATTTGAAGAAGAATAAATTTATCACGTATCCTGTGATAATAGATTCATTAGTTTTTTAAAACATTAACAGTTTAGTCACGATAAAATTGGTTTCCATTCTATTTCTTTGTTCCTTCTATGGATGTAACAGTTCTCATGGGAGACCCTTTACAACGATGTTGGTGTCATTTGCGGGTCTAGCAAGTGCGCCGTATTACGGCTACATTACCCCAAGAAAACTTAGAACAATGGAGGAGGAGAATTAAACATTCTTCAGTCAGTTTGTTTAGTTAGAAACACATAGTCGTTGAGTCAAGCTCTGTTGCCTCTTCTTTCGATTTTCCTGCTCAAAGCATTTACGTACTTTTTCCTGGAACAAGTGTGTAATTACTAAACGACCTGAAAACATTGACCTTATTCTTGTCTCTATATATATTTCCCTTGTTTTAAACAATATTTTTATATCTTTCATACCCTTTATCTAGATATTATTATAATGTTAATTTAATCTATTTTTATTACAAAACACAATTAACTGTATATTATAAATAAATATTTAATTTTAAATATAAAACGAATATCTTATTGTGATTTACAATACTTATCACATTACAACTGAAAAGAAGAGATTTCAAATTCAATAAAAATCAAAATGTAATATATTATATTTCAATTCCAAATGAAATTTGAATCCGAGTAACGTCCCACTCTATAAAATCACGATATACGCAACATAAAAGTTTTTTTGCTTGCGTGTTTGCGTGCAAAACAACGGTATCAAATATTTGTTTGAAAAAAAAAAAAAAAAATTTATATATCGAAAATTGATAAAACAGTTTCGTTGAGATTTTGTTTTTGTTTATTGACTTCATTTTGTGCGAAGATTAGAACGGGATTATTTTCTTTGTTTTTCAGTACAGTGATTTAATATTGTAAAGTATTTTTTTAAATATTTTTTGTTGTTGTAAATTTTAGAAAAATACAAGCAGTTTGTCATTTGAGTTTCAATTCAAAATTTTGAAAAGTATTTCGTTCCGAGAACTGTGATTCCAACTACTGTTTTAAACTTGATAAAAATAGCTGTAAAATGTTTATAGTACTATAAATTAATAAAAACAAATGCTACCATCCAAAGCATTCTATAATAAAATACAATTTCCTAAAATACAATATAAATAAATTTAATATATCATTCTTTTAACTGAGTTATATTAAAAATATGTTTTTTTTTTTTTATGAAACTACATATTACTTTTTAATGAAATCTTGTTCTCAAATATTTAAATTTAAAACAAAAACAAAATATTTTTTCAGTTGTTATCGTCGAAAATTATTTTTTTCGGTTGTTTTACGAGTTATTGTTGCCCCTGATACAAAGTGATCCAAAAGAGTTGGTCTATTTCTGAAGTTTGGAAACCTTTCGAACATTTCAATCGCAAAATTTAATCGTTGAAGATGGTCTGTTGGTATAAATTCTTGCACAAGCTGAATTTTGTAAGGTTTTAGATGCAAATTTTTCCTTATAATTCTTTGTAAAGGCGATTTCCGAACGTTTAATTCTTGACCCTTTTGGGACATCTTTTAAATAGAAATGGAAAGAAAGTACAGTAGAAATGGTTTATAGCGATGGAGTAAGGATCGTTATAGCTAATGGTCGTTATAACAGTGAAAAAAACTTATTTATTTGGTATAGATACACTTTTTAGTTTTTAATATATCTTTAAAAAATATATAATAATGTCGAGTTTTTTTAGAAACTTTGATTTGATTTCTTTTTGAATTTCAAAAAGATTTCTTTTAATATAATTATTATTCAGGCAACAATTTTGTATAATTTTTTGATTTTTAAATTCCAAAATCAAATCGGTAAAAATTTAGAAGAAGTGTTATGGTCTTTTCTACACAATACTAATAAGTACTTTTTAATTAATCGAAAAAGACTGGGGATTTATTTGAGAACTAGTTAAAATTTCTCATCACATTAATAAACAATAAGAATTTAATTATAACAAAAAATAAATCGTCGCTATAAACGAAAGTAACCGATAATTTTTTTTAAATTAATGTCATTGTATCCGATACTTCTTCAGTACAATTTATTATGGAGACGAAGAAAAGAAAGAAAGAAAATTTTATTATTTCAATATTAAATATCAAATTAAAATCTTAATATTTGTCGAAATATATTTGTCACATTAAAATATTTTGTAATGAAATTTCAAAATGTTTCTATATCACAAACAAACATAAAATACAAGATATGGTTAAATTTCAAGTCCAATCCGGTGTCAATGTATACTATTTTTGTCTGTTCCGTCTTCTGCTTCCGTTATTTCGCCGTCCATCGTATGATGGTGTCCAAGGCAACGAACGAGCGAACAGTGTTGTTCGACATAGTCATCACAATTGCCTTCGGGGTCGCTTGCTTGTTCACAGAAGCGAGCGCTTGGCGCTTAAATTTGCTTTAATTAAAACTTTGATATGTATGTACGCCCGGTTTGTTTTCGTTTTAATATTTTATTTTGTTTTATGTTTCTATTAGAATTGTTTTTATACTCTACCATCAATACGTTATTCTTTATGTTTCATTTCTTAGTTTACTTTTTGAATTATTTTAAACTATCCATTTTTAATTACTTTAAAGAAAACTATATTCAACAGGAAACTAATATTATAAAATGAGCTAAATTTGTATTTACAGTGGAGGACAAAAGTATTGGCACACTCATAATATACGAATAAAATTATAAATAAATGGCACACAAGTAAAACAATTAATTTTATCTTTTAATATAACTATTCTCCATTATTTAAAGATATAATTTACAAAAAAAGTTATAACAAAAACAAAGTTCTAAATCAAAAATTACAAGATAATTAAATATATCCCAGTTTTCTAGGGACAAAAGTATTGGCACACTATGAATTTACATTGTTAATTTTAGAAAAAAAGCAAGCTGTAAATATTCTTTCGGGCATCCCTTATGTTTTATAACTTTCTTTAATCTCTTTTGCGCAAAAAATACTAATTTTTGCGTTATCTCTGGACCAATTTTTTACCATTCTTCAGACAGTAGTTCTTTTAACTGAGACTTGCTGGAAATGTTATTTTCTCACTTGTCTTTTTAATTCTTTCCAAAGATGTTAAATGGGGTTTAAGTCAGGTGATTGCGAAGGAGTCTATAATATATGGGAAATCAATTATATCCTCTATAAAAACTAACGCTCTAACCCCTATACACAGCAGCGCAGCTGAAGGAAGGCCTCAATAAGGATGTACAATCAAAAACTGTACGCAGATTGCTTCATGAGGCAGATTATAAAGTAAAAAAAAAAAAGAATTGACTTCGCAAATAAGTTTGTTCATAAGGACAATACTTTTTGGAATAAAGTTATGATTTCTGAGGAAAGAAAATTTAACATTTTTCGTAGTGATGGCAGAATTCTAGTATGGCGAAAGCCTAAAACCGAAGTAAATCCAAAAATCTTACAAGCGACAGTAAAGTTTGGTAGCGGAGGAGTCATGGTATGGGGGTGAATTGCTTCTTCAGGGGCTGTAGAGTTAGTTTTTATATTGGATATAATGACCAAGAAAGTTTACTAAGATATTTTAAGAAATAATCTTAAAAAAGAGCAGAAAAATTGGGACTTATTGGTGATTGTTATTTCCAACATGATAATGATTCCAAACATACCGCCTACATTGTCCGTCAGTGGATCAATTATAACATTTCCCATATATTACAGACTCCTTTGCAATCACCTGACTTAAATCCCATTTAAGATCTATGCGAAGAATTCGAAAGACGGGTGAGAAAACTTAACATTTCCAGCAAGTCTCAGTTAAAAGAACTACTGTCTGAAAAATGGAAGAAAATGGTTCAAATATAATGCAAAAATTAGTATTTTCTACGCAAAATAGATTAAAAGAAGTTATAACACATTAAAGATGCCCGACAGAATATTAACAACTTGCTTTTTTCTAAAATTAACAATGTTAATTCATAGTGTGCCAATACTTTTGTCCCTAGAATATAGGGATATATTTAATCATCTTGTGATTTTTCAATTAGAACTTTGATTTTTTTATAACTTTTTTTGTAAATTATATCTTTATACAATGAAGAATAGTTATATTAAAAGATTGAATTAATTATTTTACTTGTGTGCAATTTATTAATAATTTAATTTGTATATTATGAGTGTGACAATACTTTTGTCCTCCACTGTATATAATTATAATAAACAAAAACAAAAAAAGTGTAGATATATAAATACAAGCGCACGTCATGAAAATATACAAACTTTTAAATAAATAAAATGTATTTAATGTTAATTAAAATTAATGGTATGCTGCTCGGTATAAAATAGATTTTAAAATTCATTTGCAAATCACGTTTAATTTATTAATTAGTGCTAAGTATAAAAAATTATTTTTAAAATGTTATTTGAAATTTATTTACTAGTTATTTTTAGTTGTTTAGAACTCTGTAATGATTAAACTTTAAATTGTAAAAGTAAAATATTTTTAAAAATAATGAGAATAAGTAACGCTATAGCGTGAAATTCGATAAAAACAAACTTTGTACTTTACCGATATTTCAAATATAATTTGACAAGTTAGAAACAAGTTTATGATTTGTTGACCTTCATTTTGCAAATTTACGATACCGAAAAAAAAAAAAAAAATAGAAAAACGCAATAAGTATCAAATTTCAGTATCAAAATCTGTACAAGAAAAAACCACTCAAACATAAAAGTTTATAAACCATCAACCCAACCAATAAAATCGTTATTAAATTACGAAAATCGAATTCACCAGTCTGAACCAAATAAAATTCTACTCACGTGCATTTCTGAATTATTGCGAAACAATATCTTAAGAGGCTTTCCGAATTCTTGTTGAAGGGCGCATTTACAAAATGACTCATAGCAAAAAGGTTTCGTTGGTCTTACCTACTAAAAGGCCTTGTTATGTACGTTACATTCGTTTTTCAGTTTATGGAGTGTAAATCTTACAATTGCTTCAACGTGTTTAGAATTTTTGTTAAACTTCTTCAGATGTAACAAACAAAATATTTTACATTTTTTGAATATTTATTCACAAAACATTTATACCATTATCGATTTTGTTATTCAAATTCAGATATTTTATAAATTTCCCATTAATAATTAATTATTCCTATTTAAGCATTTTTAGGTTAGAATTTCAATAACAAATTATTGTCTCAAAAATTATATTTAAGTGTATAAAACTATTAATTTAAAGTGTTTTTAATCATTAATTGAAATATCATGTACTTTTTTTACAAATATTTAAATTTCTAAATAAATATTAAACATTTCAATAACAAAGCTTTATATATAAATTATTGTCTAAAAAACTATATATAAACTATCTTTCAAATATTTTTGTAATCATTTATACTTTTATTTGGATATTATTTTAAACATTAAGTATTTATTCCAAGATAAAATAACTCTATAAACGTTCGATTACAAATTTGTTGATATGCAGTCAACGCACGTAGGTCCTTACAAGGGATGTAATAAATTTGTTTAAAAGGGTTCTTTAGATTTCCCAAAGCCTATAAATAAACTACTTAATTTTGTATTTTACGCTAAACTTTGAAATTTGTATCTTTAACACAATTTATTTGTTTTAAAATTTATATTTAATACTATATAAACTTTAAAATATATAACAATATACGTTACTAAAATAAAATAGTAAAATATAGGTCAAAAACTGTTCGTATATAAAATGATATATTTATTTACATAAACAAAAACAAATTTTAGCATTTTTCTATAGTTTATCAAAGGTATTTTGATATAAAAATATATTAGTAGTCAAATTGAGATTTAAATAAAGTAAATTGAAGGTTTGTTTTCAATTTGTTGTATTCCTAATAAAATTATTTAAAAAATAGGTTATTAATTTACCAAAAATCTATTAGTTTATTTCGGTAACATAGTTATTAGCATTTTTAAATAAGTTTCTAATATATAAGATGTCCCAAAATGATCAGGGTATTTTCGAAGGTTGGAAACATCTCGAACATTTTAATTGCAAAATTTAATCGTTGAAGATGGTCTGTTGCTTTTAATTCTTGCACAAGCTGAATTTTGTAAGGTTTAAGATGCAATCCTTTCTTACAATTCTTTGTAAAGACGATTTTCGAAAGTTTAATTCTTGACCCTTTTGGGACATCCTATAGAAGCGAAACATTAAACAGATTTTTTAAAATTATATTTAAAACTTTAAAATGTTCGTATCTCAAAATCATATGCTTTAACTTGAGCTATTTGGCTCTGCCAGAAATATAATTGATAAATATAATAATAATGTTTGAAATTAGATTTATTTAATTTAATTTGTGAACGAAATTGTCTTTAATAATAATAACTCACAACATAATATAATAATAATGATAATAATCTAGTATAATGATTAACTCTGATTGGAGATAACCCGTTATCTCCCTCATTCGCGACGACACTAATGTGACTGTAAGTAAATTCTGGTTCGCAAGAAACGTGGCGTCGCTCAGAGGAAATTACCAGTGGTTACCAACCGTTACTAGCGGTTACGACCGGTTGTAACCGCGGTTGTCGCGACCGGGAACTCGTCGACCAAGTCGTTAGATTAAACGAGGTCCAGTTTGGACTTTTTTGTGTTTTATGTAAGATGATAAAATGTTATGTATCTACATTTTGTTGAAGGCTTGACGAAATAACTTAATGCATTCTTTTTTTTTTTTTT
>CM008233.1:1855155-1873665 GCA_002278615.1 Pogonus chalceus | reverse complement strand
TAAAAAGTTACAATTTAGTTTTCTTAATATTAAAAAATAAAAATAAATAAAAGATTATCTTAATGTACAGATACACTATTTTAATTTTCATTATTTCTTATTAAAAATTTAATAAATATTATTGTTTTATTATTTTCATTATTAAAGCAATAGTTTTGTAAAACGTTTTTGACTTAAAAATATCCAGCGCCCGTAACAAAATTGTATCGGTAAAAATTAAGCAGTAGCATTACGATCTTTTCTACATAATACTTCAGTAAGATTAATCGTAAAAGACTGGGACTTCATTTACTTATTTTTCGATTGATTTTTTTTCTTACATTTTTCGATTCCCTATATTGTCTGAATTATCCCTGCAAAACGATTTAGTTGAAGTTGATGCCGTTCTGCACTTATTTCGTGTTTGAGCGTCAAGGACTCGCGTCTGATGTTAAACTTTTTAAACTCGTTTTTCTCGAAATGACATTTTTCGAACTGGGCGAGAGAAGAACTCAAAAACTACTGAACCAAATTTGATCTGAGTTGTTTTATTTTAAAGGAGACAAAATTTATTGGAGCTTGTGCTAAAATCATTTATTTCTATGATCTTAAAAAAAAATATTCGGTCACTTTTTTAGGTGGCTGCCATTTTATGAATTTTCAACAATTTGATCTCATAGTAGCACAAGTTCCACAGAATGTTATATAGATTTTAGTTTTCGTAGCCGATTTTGTAACAGATTACCGTTATGACCTGAGCGCTCGTGTAAAAATATCCGGTTTGCAACGCTCGGACGTCCATCTACCTAGGGATCGTTACAGATTTGATAATGTCTTGAAAAAATTCAAAAAGATACTCAAAACGTCATTAAATAAGATACTGAAAATCCGAAGTTTATATCTTCATTCATATTCGTGGCAAAAAATCCCAAAAAACACGTTTTTAGGCTTTAAATCAGTAAATGCTCCCTTAAAAAATGTAAAATTATAACTAGCTACAAATTTTAATTACATTACAACCCAAGAAAAATAAATTATTTAAATAATTGATGTCGTCTTTTTCTGATATTCCTTAAGTAAAATTTTTATTAGAATCCGAACAAATAAAACAATTGCGATAAACTAATTTCACAGTATATTTAAAAAACGCAAAATTGCTATATACCTATGATGTTTGCGATTTGTTCTAAAGACCAAATAGTTCATGAAATAAACAATAAAATTTTTATGAAATCTAAGTAAGTCAAATAAAAATGTCAAAACGACAAAGATACTATATATCCACGTATTTCAAACAACTTTACGAGTTCTAATTCCACAATATAAATAAAACATCCTTAGATTCATGTAGCACGTGCAATATTCTGCAACATGACCTGAACTAAACACATAAAAGTTCTTTGCTCGCGTATTTGATATCTCAATGTTGGTAACATTTAAAGATATTTATATCTTTGGAAATGTATTGACTTTGTGCATGATATACAATTTATTGTAAGTTATTTTTGAATTATTACTTTTTGGGCTGCTTTTCAGAGATTATTTCCCGATACTGTCAGTATTAGGAATATTTTATTCTACTAACAATTGATTTATTCAATGCATTTTACATTCCATTTTATTCCTAAATGTCATATAATTTTAGATTTGAAAATGTTATTAATATTTCATGTTCATATATAAATGTCATGTTTCGTTTTATTACAAGTTTTATTCATGATTTAAAGGATTTATAAACGTGCATAGATTTTAAGTATGTATTTGTTTTATATTTTTCACTTTTAACATTTTAACTTCTCATTTTGTTACAGTAGTTGCAAATAAAACTCGTACAGCAAATAGTTCTAAATAATTATGCTATTAAGTTATTCTACGATTTATTTATTTATCGATTTTTACTGTTTTTATATTTCTAATATAAGGTTTCTTCTTAACTAGTCAGTCATAAAATTCATATTTCTGATAATTTCACCGCAATTAATTTTTTCTAACTATTCTGGAGTCATTTTTGCTAGTTTTGGTACTTTAGCTTTTATTTAACTTGAATTATGACTGATTTTTAGATATTTTTTTTTTCAGATTTGCGGTCTTATTGCTTTCTCTATAAGTTAAATATGTATTGGACTGTATGCTGGCTTCCATTAATTATTTTTCCAATTTCTGAGTATGGTTTACTTTTTGAAAATGAAAAATTTATCATCTCTGTCGACCATTCTTTTCAATAAACTATATATATATTTAATGAAATTTGCCGTTGGTTCTTGGTGAAATATAATTATAATAAAAATAAATACCACTTGGTTTAATTCACAAAATAAAATGATTGTTTTTTATTGCAATTTCAGCTGTTAGTCCATCATCAGAAAATTTAAAAACGTTTATATATTTAAATATAATTAAATTACTAAACTTCATCGTTAAGTTCACTATTAAATTGTATGAGTTTTATTTTGTCGCCATTTCTGTTAAATACTTAAAAAACCTTCTGTAAAAAGAAAACAGAACAAGGAAAAATCTGCAGTTAATTAATGTAGAAATATAAATATAATTTTAAAAAAATGCATAACGACATGCATGAGTTTCATTTTGAGTATCTACATAAATTTTTAAATCGAATAGAATATTATAACAATACCATCTTCTACGTATAACAAGCGCTCGAGTTAATATTTTTAGAAATAAAAAATAACAATTTATGGTATAACAAACAAAAGTTTATTAAGGACATATTTAAAATATATGACATTGTAACATTTCCTTGAATGTTTATACAAAAGCGATTAGATAAAATAAATGAAAAGTTTATGAAAATATCGCAACAAACGATAATGGACTTTATAACAGCAGAAACGTTTTTTTTTTCCTTGTTTTTATATTAGCGTAATGTATACGTTCGAGATAATGACTCTACTGTCTTACAAATTAAAATGTAGTGCCTGCATCATCTTTCATCACAAATTTTAACCATATAAATCAATGTCAAAAGTTTGTTTGTTTGGATGAGGTAAGAACTAATGCAAAAGTTCTTTTTAATAACCACAACCACGATATTATGTTTTAATATTTGGACTACTACCCTATAATAACAATATTCATTTTTATTTAACAATTTAATAATAGTATGTTATAAAAATAAAAAGTAATTAACCATTGTATTAATTTACCAAACAGGTGTTCCTAGGGCTTTTACTTAAACTAATTAATTTGCTCTTTACCTTTGAACGGTGCTTTTATACACCTGTGCAATACTCTGGCATTGTTACAAAATGCACCAAAATTGTCATCAAAGACGAAATGAAAGGTTTAGTGACGCTGTGACGATGATTTAACGTTCTAGTTCAATTTATAGTATGACAATGCTACTTCAATTACGAATAATTAATTAGTTACGTTCAAGTAGAAATTTTATAGGTTAAATTCATTTTGAAACATATTTTCATTCTATTAATATTTTAAATAAAGTTAATTATTTTATTAGTTACAATGTTAAATTGTTTTGAAGAATTACAATTTTTCCTCAAAACAAAAGATGAATAAAATTACAAATTAGTGTATATTAATAAGTAATTTTCCAATACACGTGAGAAAACCTTTTAAGATGAGTTATGATTTTACAATATTTATGTAAAAACAGTACATGCATTGTAATTTCAGTGAAACATTGATCGATATCCCATAAAAAGCTTCTCAGATTTACAAACATTACTTGTAATTTAATTTGCTATATTTTTTGGAAAATCACTAATTAATATTGTAATTTATATTGCAATGAAGTCATTGTAAATTTCAACATTTTTTATTAATAACAAAACCATATTTGAAAGTAATGAAACTAAAAGAACCTCAAATGCTTTATAAATTTACAATACTTTGCTCTTAGATTACAGAACTTATGGGTTATGTACCATGTTGTAAAATTACTATACATGTAATGTGAAATTAGTGAACTAACTCATAAAAAATGTTTAATAATATTACTATAATTATGTTGTAATATTATCAAGCAAATACGAAAAATATAATTTTGTATAATTAATATATTCGATTTGAATTTAATGCCTATCAACTTCCAATATATTTTTTAAAATTACCATAGAAATTTTTAACAGTGTAGAAAGTTGGAGATAAAAGAAATTATATCATATCTACAAAATGAGTTACCGTCTTGCTAAAATTTGACAACTGATATTGCACCAAAGCGATTTAATATATATTATATTATTTTTTACGGAAAGAAACATTTTTGTTTACCATAAGAGTTTGAATGCTATTATAATACAAAAGTCATTGTCATCGTATATGTATATATTTAAAACAAAAAATTAAAATAAGAAAAACTTTTGTTTATATTTAAATATTTCAAAAAGTCAGATTAAAAATAAAACAAACAAAATATGTGAATAGAAGTGAGTTAGAAAAGATTAGAACAAGAAAAAAAAATAATTCATGTTTCCAAAACAATATAAATATATGTATTTGTCAAAATCATACTGTACCGAGAAATTATTATCCCTATTAGGCGTAGCAAGTATTCAAATAAACCAAAAAGAAAGGAATATTTTTATTTAATTGAGTATAATTTCAAAAAAAAAAGTTCTTTTCTTCTTAAATAGACTCCAATTAAATGTAATTACGTGGTAAATATACTTACACACGCTATACAAAAATCCATATGTTATTAACCCTTCTATGTATTTCGGGAACTGCAATTAAAATTCCCAATATACATGATGCTTTTACAGTGATTGTTCGCTGCGGAGATCTATAAATCCAAGTAGGCTGTATTTTCCGGCCAAAGTCTACGTGATTCATGCTCATTTTGCATGCGAGGTCATAAAGGTTAGATGGGTCACTAAGCCCCCACAAGATTATTATGCTCATGTTATTATCTACGTTATAGGATTGTAAAATCTACTGAATTGAGAGCTTATGAAATGAAAATAGAATATTCATAAAGTTTTCACGATAGTCCTATATTTTAACGGAACTACTTCTTTTTATTGTTATTAAAACTTTTTAATGATGTATTTCACAATAAATATTTATGGAATAAAAACTATCTATTCATGACATGTTTTACTAAGTTTTTACTTCTATAGTTATCTTATATATTTGTCCAAAATAGAATATTTGCAATTTTTTGGAAAACTAAGCTGCAAGTTTTGATATTTTTTTGTGAATGCATTTATTTTTTAAAATATAATTTTTATTTAAGGAAAATCGTTTATTTATTGATATAAAATTTAGTTTGTATTTTTTCCAATTTTAGGCCTTTTTTTTCCGGAATTTCTCAAGAATAAATTAGATATTAACATTCGCTTTGTGATGTTGTCTTTATAATGAAATTTCTTATCATAAAATGTATAATTTGTGCTTTCCAAAAATATGTAATTTTCACAAAAAAAAAAAATGGAAGATAAAACAACGGGTTTTTGGTGATTTTGATCATTACCTTTTTTTTGCAAATTTCTCAAGAATTAAACCAGATATTAAAACGCTTTCTTAGTTAGTTTTTATTCCATAAATATTTGAAATAGAAGCAAATGATTTTTGTAATTTTTTACGAATATCTTAAATTAATTTGTGAAGGAAAGGTACAATACATTTTATTTGTGTTTTATAATAATAAAAAAAAAAACTTAAATAAAAAATCAGTAAAGCTTAAATTAGAGGCAATTACAGTCAAACTTCAATAATTTAAGCACAAAACAAAGCTCATTACATAGTGTTTCCGGTCATGGAGTTTCGAAGTTTACATTCTTCGGCTTATCAGGTCGACAATGGTATGGTGGTTTGCTTCATTCGCTGGTATCGTGTTATCAACAATTCGCAGACATATTTACGGCTTTTTTGTTATCTAATCGCGTGAGTTCTGAACACATAAGATGCACTCCGGGTTGGCGACCGTTACTACTTTAGTGATATTGCTCTGTACTGCGAAATGGTTGCCATTCAATTTGACGTAACTTATGGATATTTACTATTCTAGTTGTTTACAATGAAATATCTACTTAACATCATGATGTATGCGCGTGTATTCGCATGCTTGCATTTACGAATTATGTTTAATTTTAGCATGTTCTACATTTATTAGGCTGATAATTGTAAACACCATTAGCAGTTTATTTTCTGCTCTATTAATATATTTACAACCGGAATTATTAAATATTATTTTAAAAAAAGAACTTTATTTAAAGCATTACCCAAATTGTGGACATAAAGTTCAACTCGTTAACTTTTGACATATAACTGTCTTTGTTTGTGACATTAAGTTGACCACATTATTTCAACTGTTTCGCTTTTAGACTTCCTACTCATTCTGCCATGCAACCCTTCTGCACGTAATTACCATTGACCAGGCCATGACTAGTTATTGCAATCTTGCTGCAAGCAGCAAACAGACTAGACAGAACAGAATAGAACAGACAGACAGGCAATACACTAACACTAAATTTTATCCCCTGTTATCTTAGGTTCATTAGCTTTGTTTCCGACTGATTTTCTCTGTCTCTACAACTGTTATTTATATTGGGGTCACGATGAGACGAAAACAGCCACATTAATTTTACTAATTTATTATTTTGACATTTTGTGGAGCGGGTAGTTACCAGTTAACATGGTTTTCCACCTTAATCATTCTGTTTACGTTACAAAAAAATCTAATGCCATGACCACAATTGTTTTTTTTTGTCATTATGAATGTAATTATCTTCCTTTAAGGAAAATATGCTGGTAATTATTAATTTTTCGAAATATATCTTTAATTTACTGTTTTTTTTTAAATATAATAGATTGTAATCATAAATTTAGTATAGAATTATTTTACGTTTCATTGATTGTAGGATGTATCGATATATCTTACAATCAATGATGGCAATCATTACTATCGGACCTGAAAAAATTTTTAAATGATAAAATTTATTATACAGGTGGTGAGTTTTATGATTACGATAGATAGATTTAATAATACAAATAATAATCGCTCATTAAAGACGATTAGCGAATTTTTATAATACTCTGATGTTGTATTTAGAATAAAACTTTCCCCATGTAGTATTAATAGAATTCTTTGTATTTCAACAAGTTTATATCTATGATATTTATTTTAAATAATAGTTATTTACATACCATGTGCGGGAACGTCTGGTTCACGGAAAAGTGTTTCATAGAACGACTCCGGGAACCAAGTTCACANAATAGATACCTTAGAAATAGAAGTGCTTTTTGCGAAATTTCCCGTAAGACTTTCTGGTTACAATGCGGTAAATAGCAATTTCGGATGTTGCTAAGGTAACACTTTTCAATGCATGAGTACAAAAAAATATATACATACATACATAAGTTAAATATAAAAAAAAGAAAAACATACTCCATAAATATATATTTTATTCAAGAAAATTTCGAAATAGCATATTCCTGAAGTTACAATCTCGTTATTAGCAAAGTACCTATCTATTTTTGCAACTTTTCAAATTCTTTGTGAAGGACTTCTTCAAGTCTGAAGATGTTGTTCTGAATTCTACTTATCTTGTTTTTATCCAAGTAATTGGATGTTTCACTATTGGGTTTTTCACTCTAATTATAATTATACAATTTATTTGTTAATTCTAACTTCAATAAATAAAATTTTGATATTTTAAACGTTCAAAAATTACATTGTGGATGGATAATTGCTTGTAATAACAAGTTAATATTGAATTCCCAGTCACGAAACTTGTAAGCAATATATCATAGCCTTCTAAAATATAAAGGACAGCGGAACCAAACAACACGAAAAATTATCACATAAAAGTCAATATGAGTTAACCAAGATGTCTTTATACGAGCGTCGGGAGATACAATAAAAAATTTCATGTTTTCAAATTAAATAAAAAAAGAAATATTTCTGCGCATTTGAAGTACAGCTTAAGTTAAAAAACTTCACGAACAAAGTAACAATTTACGGTGACACGAACTCGTACGAACTATCATTTACGATTTCCAATACTTCTGAATAATAAATAGACAGATATAAATAGCTTCTCGAGATAAGTACATATAAATAACAATCGATCACATAGAATTGATCAAATCAAGGTTGGCCAAGCTTAGGCTAATGTAAAAAGTGTCACAAGGGAAAATAAAACTAATATAAATAGATTTATGAACCTACTAAAAAAATTTTGTTTCTAGTGTTTAAAAATACAATAATACTATTTCAGAATTCAAACCATTTTTTTTTTTCAATCAAAGAACAGTTACATTCTACGTAACTGTGCAGTATTATTATGCACTAGTGTTTAATGAAATAATATAAAGTAAATATATATAACCCCAATATCTAATAGCTATTTTTTAATTATTAAAATACATATATTCAGAGTTTTTTTAATTCATCTTAATTCATCCTATTAGAGAAAGTTTGTTCTGTAACATGTTCGGAATGGCTATTCTGTTCTCGTACAACCGTAAATTAACTTAATGCAATATTCTGTTATAAATATTTTAAATTAGACGAAAAATTATTTTTATCCATTGTATTTTAAAAGATTCATTTAAAATATTTATTTTAAAAATATAAAATTTAAGAAAAAATTAAAATAAGTCTAACGAAGTTTTCTTTTGTTTCAGGTATGTGTCATTATCTATCAAATTGGATATTGAATGTAAGTAATTATTTTTTTATATTTAAATAAGTTTTCTGCGCCTTATTTTATCAACACATCATTTATACTAGAAACTGTATCGTGAAACTGATACAATCTTAAACATGTTCCCAAACGAGTATTAAAATCGTCACTAAATTTTATCGTATTGGATTTTTATTGCTGTGGGTAAAGCACAGCGCGTCTAATGCTACAGTTTTATAATGTTTTTGTTGAATGTGTCATAAATATAAAGAAACATGGGAAATAAATTGCAGATAGATAAAGTTAACCTTTTAATCTATTCTATTTATTAGTTTATCTTTAAAATTTACGTTTACAGGCGATTTTTTCAATAAAATTTACAAATACATATTTTATATTTGTTTTTAACCTAAAATATATAGTTTCACGATGTAAAAACTGAGCTTAAAATATTATAAAACGTAGTGTTATTTCTGATTTAATTTATAACTTATGACTACTTATAACATTTTTCATTTGTTTTTGAATGTAAGCAATAAATATGTAGTTATTTCTTATATTCGTAAGTTCATGCCATATTATACTACAAAATTATTTGTTATTGGATAATAAACCTTAATTTATGAGTTAGTTTTCTGAAAAAAAGTTAAGTAGTTAGAGTCTGCGAAAGTAATAAAACAGTAATGGTAGAATATTCATTAAAATTATACGAATATTAATTTTTATAAACCGTGATTAAAATGTGTCTTACAATAAAAGAAAACGTCTGTAATATCTGTGGCATAAGTGGTATTTTATAATAGTCCATTTATCTGAAGAATGGTATAGATTTGAAAACCAGGGGACACAAGAAAATGCAACCACAATATTATTAATTGCTCTCATTCCATTACAACAATCATGAAAGCTTATAACTGTCACAAGCTTATAAATCATCAGAACTTTTTCCTGTTCATTGCTTTCAAACACTACGAACATTTAACAGACTTTGTTCACCCCTCAGTGAAGAATTTTCTCGCGAAAGAAACAGCACTTTAAAGGACCCGACATCAATCGATATTCGGAGATGCGCGATTCAAATTATCTTGTTCGCTGAGCTCATTACCCGCCCTTATAACCATTAGGACTTAAACCTAGAATCGTAAACGCTTACGTTTACAATTGTGTGAGGACCTAAGCCTTCCATAATTCTTCGTTACGAAGTTAAACGACATTTTCCGAGCAGTTCTTTGCTAATTAGTTTATCGATACAAACGAAACGAAATAATCACTGATTAAACCATTCAATTTGATTCTTTGCTTCTTCTATTAGGTTTTGGTTTGTTTTTGATTGGCACTTGATTGCTTTGTTTGGAATTCAAACTATTCCTTGTTAAGGGTTAACTTAGATTCATGATGCATTCGAATTACAATCAATTTTAATTTAACTTAAATTACCCACATTTATTTATTATTCCTATTCTATTTTTATTTACAAATATAAACATTATTATCATAAAACAAATAAGAATTGAAAACAATATTTGTTTATCAGGGAAAGGAAAAATATTTAAAACAAATACATATCTTATAATATTAAACAACAGTTCTTGTATCTACATGGATTTAGTTTCTCAAAAACGGCTCTAACGTTTTTGATGAAAATTATGGAATAGGGGTATTTTGAGTCAAAAAATTTATCTGTTAGAGTCTCTTTTCTGGAAAAAATCATTTAAGGCTTTTTTCAGTTTTTATATACTGGGTAACAGTGACATTATAGCTTTATAACGGAGATATATTTACAAATATAATGAAAGACATGGAATTTCCATAAGATACAATTTCTAACAATAATATTTATGATAAATGATTCGAAAACTGAATGAATGGTTGAAAGAAAGAGCAATAGTCATGCAATTGAATAAATATTTCGAAAAAATAAACAATGATATAGGTAATTGATGAACTTTGGCAAATCTATATTTGTTATTTTCCAAAATTAATAAGCCAGAAACATTTAAAGTATTCTTATCACAAGAGAATTCATATTATTCTCGTTATTTAGTATGGGAGGAAATTTTAGGAAAAGATTCAATTGCCTAGCGAAGCTTAGTAATCCTTATATTAAATATTGAATTTTTTTTTCTTATTATTTGCTGTTACAAGATGAATAAATATCAAAAAGCATGTTATTGATAAGAAAATTGAAATATAATTTTTACAGTTTTGGAAAAAAAGGGTAAAATTTATTTTTTCAAAATAAATTATTCTCATTTTTATAAAATGGTTTAAATCATTTGAGATAGTTAAAGGTTCATATTTTTGAAAAATGAAAGGAACAAATCTGTGATAAGTATGATATAAGATAAAAATATCTTTGTCTTTTAAGGAGTAGGAGGAAGAAACTAAAAGATTTATTTTATAGCTGTTATATTGAAAGAAAATCTATTGCTTATAACCAATTTGATTATGAATATACGTTTAATATTTCTTCAAAAGATATTTAATGAATAAGGTATTTATTTAAAACAGAACTATAAATAATAATTTTATTTCTACATCATTAAATCCAAAACAGAAAATCCACAAATCTTTTAAATATGTAATAACAATAACAGTTTATATTTGTCACAAATACAATAGAAAATTTCATCAAAATATACAATGGTAAAGCTTCTCATCTCATTTCCATCTAATTTCTTATTCCTCCTCCGTAAACACCGTTATTTATCAGTGTTATTGTACATTTTCATTGCATGATTGATACACGTCCATTGGAGATAGAGATACTACACCAAAACGTAGAATAAACGCAGCACAAGAAAGAGCCAAGTTAATAGCACCAGCAAAGAATGTGTTATCCTTGTAAGACGAGACATTAGCGCAGGCTATTTGGACGTAAGCCAGCCAACCACAAAAATGAAAAACACATCAAAACGGTTTCGACTCTTTGGACTTTAACAGTTACTGTTTGAGTTGCAATGTTGGCAATGAGAATATACAATGTCTGGTCAAGAAGAAAATTTATCGAAGCCAACCGACCACGGTGTATGACTTCACACTTGCATGTTGAATGTTAGCAACAGTATCATTTTGTATTTCTCGTTTTTCTTCTTATTATGAGAAACTTTGTTATTCAACTTTTCTTCATATCATACCAACTTTATTACGTTATCTATAATTTTCTTATTTGCGCTTTTACTTTTAAATTTTAAGAACAAGAATAGACAAAACATATTGTTCATGAAATAAGCAATATTTATATTTTTAATTTTGTGGACCAGTAAAAGAGGCTTTAATTTATTAATATTTACGTCAAAATCATCAGGATAGACATATATTTGTCTTAAAATTAAGTACAATGTAAGAGCTAATATAAATATTATTTTAGTTCTAACTTAAATAAAAGATAAACAAATATGATTTTTTTAAAATTTTTATTAAAATACATCTTAATAAATAGAACTTGTTTAAGAAGACATTTACTTATTTTTCGATGATTTTTTTGCATTTTTCAATTCCCAATATTGTCACATTTTTCAAACTCGGCGGAAACAGAACTCAAAAACTACGGAACAGATTTTAATCTAGATTGTTTTATTTTAAAGGAGACAAAATTTATTGGAGTTTGTGCTTCCATCAGCCATTTCTATGAACATTAAAAAAAAATTGGGAAACTTGAAATTCTGAAAAAAGAGGTCAAAAATCGACCACTTTCTTAAGTGGCTGTCATTTTGTGAATTTTCAACAATTTAACTTCAAATTTGCACAAGCTCTAGAGAATTTTATGTAGATTTTACTTTTCTTAGACCAGTGCGCTCCCGCCCGTGTACAAATGTCCGGCCTGCAAGCTTGGACGTCCACCCACCTAGGGGGCGCTACAGATTTGACAGGGACTTGAAAAAATTTAAAAAGATACTAAGAATATCATTAAATAATATACTGAAATCCGGAGTTTATACCTTTATTCATATTCCTGAAAAGACATCCAAAAAAAAAACGGTTTTTGAGGCTTAAAATAAGTAAATGGTTAATATATTTATAGAATATTGCACTGTCTGAGTTTAGGAATATTAATTTAAGTTTTATCACTTAATTTTAGATAAAAATGGATATACTGGCAAAAAGAATCCAAAATGAATTTAAATTTAAAATAAATTATGTTTTTATTACAAAAAATAGATTATCAACAAACAAAATTAAATTAAAATAGAGCAATTTAAAGATTACTGAAACTGAAAAAATAAAAAATCGATTATAATTTAAAAAGTATATTCTGTTTAAAGAAATTAATAGCCTTTAATATTGAAGCAATATCACATTTATTTGAAAGCATATTAAAAAATTTTTTTCACGCTAAAAATTCAATTTTCCTATATAAGCGTATAACCCATTGACTTTTTACCGTAATTTTTCATTTAATCACAAGTTATTTGATTAAACCGAATCACTTACATCTGAAATTTATTTCAGGGAATAATCTCTGATGAATATTTAACATTCTCTTTCCTTAGATATTTTGCTTTTTCATTCTACTCCTAAGCCGACACAATACAAATACAATACGTGCTACACAAATGTGTATATGTTCATTTCTATTGTGTACCTATTGTACATAATGTCTATTGAAACCATGGGCGTAACATACAATTTATTTTAAAATAGTTCGAAAATCATATTTTATTATTTAACTGTTCCATGATTGCCTCCTACATACTGCGAAATTAATAATTTATAGAATTTTCATAATAAAATAAAACAACTACTGTATATTCTCTCAAGGGTTAACTATCCAATTAATTTTAACAAGTATTAATTAAATTTTAATTATATTCAGAGTTGTAAAGTTTATTAAAACTTAAAAAAAGTAGTTTTATTAAATGGAATTTCATCTTGATTTTAATATTTAATGTAAATTCCCATGATTCTCGGTAAATTTTCAGAATTAATTATTCGATAAATTACATTATTCAATAATTGTTCAATAAAAACTTATTCCGTTTTGCGTTTACTACAAGAGTAAACAAGTTTTGAAACTAATATAATATAATAAACTAACCGAACTTTGGTTATACCCTAATAATTTTCTTTTGAATATGGTGGTTTCAGAGATATAATTAATATTAAATCTTTATTGCAAGAATTTGATAAATTCCTGAGCGAACAAGTTGGTAACAAGAAAAGTATCGTTGATTAACAAATTTCAATTTCTTATAAATTTAAGGTATGTATATGTAATTATATTTATAATTGTTACAATTACAACTATATCTGTAACAAACGACAATTTATTTTTTGACTGTTGCAAACTTGAATATATTTTAGTCGTCAAAGTTGTTTTAAATAAATGAAAATATATTTTATCTATCGGAAAATTAAAATGTAAAAATCCTACGATAATTTTTATTAAAAGACGCTCATGGTTGTATAATACACATATTAAAATCGACTCGCAGAACAGCCTGTTCTACTATTCGTATAAGGATAAGAGAACAGTGTTCTATGTGTCGTCAAATATGCATGACCGGATTAAGGAGGAGCGCAAGCTCACACATGCATTGTTAAATTTCTTGTTTGTGCTAAGGAAATGGGTTTCACACATTAACATTTCGTATTATTGTAGGAAATTCCAAATTTTCAGCGAATTCATAATGTGCACGGAAATTAATTTATATTTAATTTATAACTTAAATTATTATATTTTTGAATATACAAAGATGAAAACATATTCTAATAAAATGATAATAATTGTTAAGTGACATTGACAAACGTGTCAAATAACAACCAAAAACTTCCCCTTCCAATAGCTATCTCTCTTCCACATACACGCTATCTTTGTTAGGTGTGACGTCAGAATAACAATGTAGTAGTTTAGAAATATCAAATCCTCTGGAGGTTTTGATATTNCACAATTCTTAAGCTCGAATTCATCAAAACTTTTGGATTAAATAAAGAATGCCGTTGAATTATACGATATTTTCTAAGCTTTTTATATTTGATTAATAATGTACAATATTTGTTACAACTGATGATGACTGCTTTGTTGTTAACCGTATATTATGAATTTATTGCAATATACAATTAAAAAAGATTAAATTGTGTTTAAAAGAATTACAAAAACATTTTTAATCCCGTTCATTTTAATTCATGTACAATAACAATGTAATAAAATACAAATAGTATTTATAAATGCTTTAACATAAAATTAGGAATTTGGAAAGTAAATTTCTGGAAGTTATTCTTTCTCATCATGTTATCCATAATAAAGTAAGAGAAGATTATATTCCCTTATATCACAATTAAATTTTTTATAGAAAGCATTTAATTCATATAATTGAAATAGGTATATGTAATATAATTTAGTTTAAAAACATTGCCCATAATTACAATATCCTTCCATATATATTCTGGGAAATTAATAGTTTTTCACGGTATATCATATTTCTAATGAAAAGAAACAATGTATAGAAACTAATTGATAAATTATTTAAATTCATACATCAAGTATGAAAATGACATTTGGACTTGTTTGGATTTAAAAATGACATTTCATAAACTAGTTTTTCATACCAACTTAATTATTTGAAAGTGCAACATCGAAACATAAAATTTTCTAAGAATATCAAAATATTACTAAAGTCACCAAAGTTGTTATTTGATGACGTATTTGATAGGTTGTTCATTTAAAATCGACCCCAGAATCACTTATACGCTGAGAATCTTTATTATATTAAAGTGCTTAATCCATAATCCTTTATTTCCGGCTTATCTCACCACTACTACTCAACCAAATGTCATTTTCCGGTAACGTCTGCAATGAGCGTTGTGCGGGTGCCTGCTATCAATTCCGAGATTATACATCGCATTCTCCTGACACTTTCACATAGAATGCATGCTTCTGCTTTTCCTCTTTGGTCGTAGACCCATGATCACAGAGCAGTTTGATTTATGGCAGCGCCACCAGCGGTGCGTGCATGTACTACATATTGAGACATGGTGTGCGGGTTTGGTTTCAGAGGTTCCAAGGGACAGAAAATGTTGTGGAAAACCTTACAGGAACATGTTATTTGTTATTCATTTTCTTGTTTTGTGGATAAGTTTCAATCTGTTACTATATATTTTACTTTTCTACAAACAGAATAAAACTAAACATGATTTTTCACACAATTTACACAATTGTAAACCTTAAGGGTTAAAAAGCACATTATAGACGCAAAACTTCTAATTAAAATAAAAGTTCTATATCATATTAAAGCTAATTTTTTTCTTAATAAAATAAAATAAGTTTTAACTGTAATACAATCATGTGAAAAAATATGAACAAAAGACAAAATATTAATTTAAGGAGGACCCCACCCAGACAGCTCTAAAAAACAGCAATATTCAAGAATTTTTTAAGTGTTAAATAATAATCAAATCACTTGGGATTTTTACTATATTATTGCACGTATTTTATTATTATTACAATTTTTTTTTAAGTAAAAATATGAATATTTGGAGCCGTGGTACCCTTCGGCGTCAGACACCTCCAAAAAAGGCACCTCCATTGGAGCCAGTCACCATTAGTCCTTAAAGAAGGTAAAATCGTTTAAATCGATAAAGATTAAAGTAATTTCATTGAATGGTTCCCGAGAAAAAGTGGCACTTAGTTTATAAAATGTTGTTTCGAGAATAGAGGATCATTTTAGTTAGGACAAGGAATAGATTTATGCAAAAAAATCGAGTTTTTGAAACCTTAATTCTGGGGTCGCTTCTTAATTAAAACATCCATAATATCAGTTCTTTTTAATTATTTGCTGTATACTATGGATATACTTTGTAGAGAATAACGTTTAGTTTTCTTAAATGTAAAACAGAATTCATATTATTTCTAAATTTCTTTGTTTTGTGCTGTTGAATGAACCGTCTGTAAGACCTCAATGTTATAATAATTCAAGCAATATATTTTACTCAGAAATATAAATCCAATTCCAAATATCTTCTTTAAATAATAAATTTATTAAATTAAACAAACATTTATTTATTTTATACGAAATAGATAATAAATTTTCTGTTTGCATAGAATAATAAAATATTAGTTTTCTAGTTATGATTTCTTTACATCACTCCACATTTATATAATAAGGTCTTGAAACTACAAACATCTATTTTAAGTTATATAAAAGAGATTGAAAAGCGTATAAATTTCTATTTATATATCTGAATATATAAATTGAATATTTTATAGTTAAGGAAGTAAAATTTGCTGCAATTTTATTTCTATTATTAATATTTTACATCAACAAAAGTTATTTGTATATTTGGAATAAATTGTAAGGCAGTATGTACATATAACTTTAAATACACTTGTTTATATATACATATACAATAATATAAAGGAAGTTCTTTTATAGTTGTGAATATAGTTACAACTGACAACAACAGTATAACTTTGTAGTAAATTATTGTAGCAACCTTCAATATAGTTTATAACGTATATATGTATGTATGTCATATGAAACTGGTAGTTATGAATAGACTTGTTCTTGTAGTACTTTGTTATTTAGTGAGAACTTCTATGAAATTTTACATAAAACATTTCAGTAAATTATTGATAATTTAAACTATTGTAATATTGTTTTTTAGGCAACAAAATCACTATATGTATGTTTCTCTTTTTTGTTATTTAGCAGAACTAATTAACTAAAAACATAATTTAATTTTTTTTGTAGTTTCAGTAATTAGTGTACCTTTAAAATTAGATTTTTTTACATATACATATAATAGTTATTTGTGTATTAAGAGCGCAAAGTGGGACATTGTCGATTGAGAGATTGTTGCCGCGCTCCTAGGTCGCGCGGCATTCTCTCGAAATCGACAATGTCCATTTGCGTTCGAAACACACACAAATTTTTTCTACAGTCGCCACAATGAGTTATCCACTATAACAAAAAATAATAAGTTCTACACAGGAAATTTTGTTAGGTTATGTAATGTACCGACAGAGCAACCATATGACTTGCGAAGGTAAAATACGTGTAGGTAACGTCAGCGAGCGTTTTTTCTACTTTGCCGCTTTAGAGCATTTTACGCTGTCAAAAGAGAGCGCAAAATACCTACTTTGAATAGCGACTGTAGAAAAAATAATGATTCATATTTTCTTCAGTATTAGTACTTTCTTAAGAATCAAAAAAATATTGAATGTTTTATTAAAATAAACTAACATTAATTAAAATAAGATCATTTTCTCATAATTGAGAATTTGACGAATATTGATCCGAATTTCTAATTATCATTCAAAAATTCCAATATCAATGTTAAGGACCCGATTTTTTTAAAGGCTTTGTCAAACCTTCTATAAAAATTAACATATGCATTAGTTTAATTTTTGCAAAATATTAAAGTTTGAGAGTATTGATATTTTCATCCAAAATTTATCAAATATGTAAAATTAATATTCATTATTATGCGCTACTTGTAAAAATTATATATTTGTAATTATTTCGGCATTTAAATTAAATGAAACTGATTATTAAATATTTAGTTATAGTAAATTATAAAAATAAGTGTTAGTATCTATTTCTTTCTTCATAGTGAATTGATTTAGAATTAATTTGATTTGAAATAGTACAATAGAACTATATAAAAAATCTATACGGCGATACTTTTATGTTTGTTTTTAAATAATTAATTGAATTAAATAAAATTGTATATTTTATTAAAATGGTATAAATTAGCAAATAATTTAAGATAACAACGTGTAATAGTTGCTTATTATAGTTATTTAAAAATTAAATTATTAAATTTGAATGTATTGATATTTTGGAGAATAGTGGAACATGTAAAATAACATGTATTAGTTGCAGAAGTACAAATACTAAAATAATTAAACAAAATATTAAGCATCTGCTTTAACAAATATTGTATATACAGTGGTGTGCAAAACAAAAGCAACTATTTTACT
>CM008233.1:1789786-1813172 GCA_002278615.1 Pogonus chalceus | reverse complement strand
AATATATAACTTTATATTAAAACAGTGTAATAGCTACTCATACCACCGTTGCCCGCGCAGCTCTTATTCAGTGTTTTGGTGAATATGACAAAGTGACATCTACTTAATATCACAATAAAATTAAAACTAATGAAACTCCGCCTAAAATTTCTGTAAGGAATATCCAACTACACTAAAAAAATCAGGAGATCACAACCAACAACCAATTCGAAGTAATTCAAACGATATTTTTAGAGAGTGATGTTAAACCATTTGATTTGATAAGTGGGAGAAGGATAGAAAAAAGAGTGTCTCTACTGGTTTTTCTTTACTGTGGTATTAACTGAAAGTATATTTTAGACAATAAATATTTAAAAGGAGAAGTTAGTATGAAGTTAAAAATAACTGCAGTAAAAATTAATTAAGTTTCCTTATTAAGCACTATTTTTCAGCGATAGTTTTGATATGTAAATTATTGAAGAAATACGTGTCTTGCATTTGAATCAAATTTAAATCAATTCAATAACATAATTACATATTAATTCATATATCAAAAAATAAAATAAGTCAAAATCTATTATATTAATTATAAAATGAATATATAATTACAGAATCAACATTGTCTATCATCCTGCATGACAAAATTGAGAGATTGAAGTGTTTGCACACAATCATTGTAACGACATAGAATAATTTAGTTTGTGGTATTACAAACTATTATATTATAGATTCAAAGATAAGAACATTTATACTCTAGTATTCTATTCATATGTATATTTGAACATTGAATGCTGGATTCATGTTTATACTAATGTTGAAACACTCAAATAATAGATTATAATTATTCAAGTAAAATGTCATCTTATTTCGACAAACATTAAGTATATATTGTCGTCGAAGTATTTATAGTTTTTAGTAAATCAAATAAAAACTAATCGTTAAAATCAAATCAAATAACTTTATTTTTATTGTCAAAGCAATTGAATTTAGCAGCGATAACGATAATAAAAGTTTATTGGTACTGAGTAGCAATTCTAGTTATTTATTTTATATTTTATTATACCTTTATATATATATAAGAGGAAATCATTTTTGTTTACAAATTCTTTTTTTTTTTTTAATTAATATTTTATATTATTTACATATTAATTATAACAGCTACTACATATATTTATATCAAGATTAAATATTATTTAAAAAATTTGAAATTTAAAATATTCATTTAAGGGAGGACCCTATTCTGAAGGTATAAAAAAATAAATCTATTCTTTATACTGTTTACAATGACCCTGTAAAAGAGTTTATTGATATTCGAAGACATTGCAAAGATACAAGAAGAATTGTAGAGGCCGTACAATACGTTAACTACAGTACCAAAAACTTTAAACGCGTTTTTCTCGAAACCACATTTTTTAAACGGAGTGCCACTTTTTCTCGGGAACCATTCAATGAAATCATTTTAATCTTTATCGACTATGTGTATTCTATTTTGATTTTTAAACAAATTTATAAAAATAATATAGTTTAAGGAAATCTAAACGATTTTGTTCTACCTGTTTAACAACTTATCACGACTAGCACTCATGAAGTGCCTTATCTTGGAAGTGTCTGACGCCGAAGGCTACCACGGCTTCAAATATTAATATTTTTACTTCAAACAATTTTGTAATAACAATTAAAATCCGTGCAACAAAATAGTAAAAAAAACCCCAAATGATTTGATTGTTATTTAACATTTAAAAAAATTTCTGAATATAGCTATTTTTTAGAATTTCGTTTTCTAAACAATTGAAATATAAATATTAATTAATGAATTGAGTTAAAATGTAATTAAAAAAAAGAATTGAATTAAAACATTTGTTGACTTCTATAATCAAGTTTCTTTTTATGTCTCTATTAATTTTTTTCGATGTTAATACATTTCAAAAACTTCACGTATCGTTCATCAATTTAAAGTCACACGATGTTTTATTTAAAATTATTTCAAAAAAAGTTAAAGTTAAGAAAAGTCGTATTAAATTAAGGATATTCCGGCTACTATATATAATTAAGTCCATTAATATGTCTATATTAAAATTATTTNGTTTTCTATATATATATATATATATATATATATATATATATATATATATATATATATATATATATATATATAAACATTTGCCAACTTCTATAATCAAGTCCATTATTATGTCTCTTAAAATCATTCGGATATAAATATATTTAAAAACTGCACGTATCATTCAGGCATTGGAGATAACATTCTGTTTTATTTAAATTAATTTCGAAATAAGTAAATGTTTACAAATGTCTCGTTGAATTAAACAGTTTTGGGCTTCTATAATTAAGTATGTTTTTATGTTTCTATTAAAATTATTTAGATGGCAATATATTTCAAAAATATCACGTATCATTAAACATTAAAGGTTACACTATGATTTATTTAAATAAATTTCATAGATATTTTGGCAGCATATTTATCAAGATAATTTATGCATGTTCCTGGTTATTGACAAGACATATTGCTGTTAAATTATTTTAGGTATCTCAGATTTAAGTCTAGTAGGATAATATATAAAAGTATATAAATGTGACGTAGTAATATTAAATTTTTATAATAAATTAAATAAAAATATAGTCAGAGTAATGAAGTAACAAGTCCTTTGTACAATAATCAACCACTGACATATGTGTTCGGTATACAAGCCACAAAGCTTTATATTTATGTAGTCTTCTTTGACGGTAATATACTTATTGCCGACACGTGTCAATATCCTTGGAACATTCATACATCTAGACACATCAATCCTGTGTGCACTAGCACGTGCGTCTGCGCTTACTTTGATCTGTATCGACGTGGTGATTCTCCACTAGCAAAAGCAGACGAAACAGACCTTCACACTACACTACACTGCCACATTGACGGTTGACATCTTCTTACTGATAACAGGAAATCGGAAAGTTGATATTTTCGTCCAATTCACCTTTTCTTTGTCATCTCAAACTGTTATTCTCAATTGAACTCTTATTTCCGGTATATTTATAATTTTATCATTAAATTTTCGATTCAAAATATTGAATATTTTGGTATTTCTCGAACCAAAAGATTTTTCTGGGAATTCTTACTTTAAAATTTGAGTTTTTGGAGATACAAAAGTCTTATTATTTTTTGAAAACAAGCATAGAAAGGAAATTGATGAAAATTTAGAAAAATATTTGCTATAGCATTGTTGCATTTATCTTTATCTTCCTTTTCTCTTCTTTTTTAAACGAAGATAAGATTTATTACCTAAAGGTAAAATTTGTTGGAAGCTGTGATGTGATTTTAGATAAACTGTGTTACTTATGTCTGATTGTCTAATTAAATTATTGAAATTAATAATTGTCGTTTCCGTTATTTTATTTTAGAATTTTAATTAATTTATCTTGTAATTCTTCTTTAAAATATAAAGAAAATGAATCTGTATCTTAAATTGAAATAAGTTATAATATAATTATAGAATACGAAAATTCATTATTAGTAATTTTCACATCTTAATGTATACTAAGTCTTCAATATATAAATCGAAGGGGAAGAAGATAACTAACCCGGATATCCGTTTGATGTTCCATAGCACCGCCGCCAGAGGCGCTCAGATCACCCTCTTAGCACATGCTCCGCGGAGCGAGTGTAAAGCTAATAGTTGTGAAGCCGAATGGGACTTCGGGCTTTATTGGGCAGACACCAATGATTCACAAATGGAAAATTGGGCACTCGAGAGGTCCCAATCGTCTTGTGCTCAACCCAAATTAGGCGTTTTAGGATCTTCTATGTTAATGACATCATTTTTATTATCTACACATGCTATAAACATCTTTTCATCATCATTAATTAATATATTAAAGGAATTAATAATATTTTTTTCAAATATATACTTATATAAATAACAAATCAAAATATACATGGTATAAAATAATTTTTTTATGACACAGAAATTCAAATATTTTCCGATATTCATTGTAAAGGTGGCGGCGAGTAAATGAGATGCCAAAAAATAAATTTCCATTTTAAATCGGCGCAATCATTTGAACGGTAAAACACTTTATCATTTGGAATTCAATGACATGGACAATATCGGCAGCCATTTCATGAATTTATCATCGACACTTCTTGCTACGAATATTCGTTCATCGTTCACTATTCACTGTTATGTTCTACTAAATATTTCTACCAAATTCTCGTTTCATAGTGACAAAAATATATTTCACATTGAAATGTATCGTAGGTGGACAATTTCATTCATTAATTTATTTTGTTTTTTTATTTTTGCAGGTGGGTCGTTTTCACATTTGTAAATCAATGATTGCGGAATAGTAAGTGTTTTATTTTTTATTTTATGTATTTTCGATTTTGTTTACACTAGAATTTTCTAACAGAAACCTGTGAAATTTTGATTGCATTTGTTAATTTTTGGTCATAAAAAAACTACTTTAAAAAAATATATAATATAAATTATTTCTGCTTAAAGAAGGGAACGGATCGCAAAGTATTCCAAATTTTAAAAAGGGCCGCAAATTATTTAAATTTCAACTCACAATCAGTTACAATAAATAAAACAATTTAAAATAAGTTTATTTATTATTTATTTGTTTTTTGATAAATAAAAACATTTTTGTAGCATTTTCTACTATTTTGATTAAATAAAAAAATATTTAAAATATGATTAGCTTAAAAATTTATAGTATGTTCGAAAATTGAACCACGACCGTACCGGTACGATTTTTCAGTTTACCAGTTCAATTTCTGAACGCGGTAACTGAAAGGTGTGGTAAATTTTGCTAACCACGCGAACCGTGCTCTGAGCACGGTTCGTGCGGTAAATATGCGCGGTAAATTTGTATCTTAACCAAACTTGTTAAGTAAGCACGTCTTTGTTTATGTTTTTTCTTTAATCGATTCTTTAAGGATAAAAATAAAAATTAAAAAAGTGCAATGACATTATTTAGATTTTAGTTTCCAATTTGTGTTGATGTTTTATTATTGGTAATTTTAGTTTTTATTTAGTTTTGTACTTTTTATTTTATTAATATTAGTTTTTTTGCTATTTATATTACTATCGTCAGTTAATATAAACTGATCAAACAAGAATTACCCTTCCATTATAAAAACATTGATTGATTTTGATAATGATTTTGACAGATAATTAAAATATTTTGACAAATATAAACCACAGCGTTCGACTACTAACCGCGTGGACCGTAATCTTTCAGTTAACCACAGTGAACCGTGGAAATTTACCGCGGTACACCTGGTTCAATTTTCGAACATACTATTAATTTTGTTAGCTTAATTTCAATATAATAATTTTAAAAAATTCACTTTAAATTTCAGGAAAATTAATTTTTAAATTAAAGTCAATATATTACAGAAAATATATTTTAAATTGAATCATTGGCTATTTCCAGAACAATAATAAATATTTATTTTTATTAATTTAATATTTAAAATAAATGTAGCTTAAATTTTTAAATTTAATATAATAATTCTAAAAAATTCACAATAAATTTCAGAAAAATTATTTTTCAAATTGAATTTTATTTATATTCCATAAAAAATATTTTAAATTGAAGGCTTGACTATTTCCAGGGCGGTAATATATTTTTTTTAATTAATTCGTTTATGAATAAATATAATAAATTTATAAAACATGACTAAAATAGAATGACATTTTAATAAGTACTGTTATGTTTAACAAGCTATAAATTATACTATTGATTTGAAATAAGACATTTTATAAAAATTAAGTATGCATGCTAATATTTACAAGAGATTTTATCTGTTTAACAAAGATTTCCGTAACATTTGGGCGTAACCACATAAAAACGATGAGATTATAAGGAAACACGCAAAACATTCAGTCAGGGAATTTTGTTAATTATTTTAGACAGCATTGAAACTTGAACTAAAGTAAATATGTACATATTTTTGTACATATATACAAGCTTTATCGTAGATTAAATTTTATTTTAATTAGTGAAGGAAATGCAATACATTTAAAAATTAAATTCAAATATATAATTAATTAGTTGATGTATTAGCATAATTTATTATGCATGCTTCTTATTGGCTAAACCATTCTCCTGTCACAACTTACCCGATTGATATTCATGTGTCACGAGGTCCTTGCACAGCCATCTCTAACGCTAAGTTTAACTTAATTTATGCGTAGTGGAATGAACGAACGCAAGGCCTAATTCGTTTACCTCCATCGATATCAATGTTGTTTGAATAATTACTGTTTACAGTACAATGCTTATTAACTAGCTTCCAGACGATATTATAATTAAGTTTCTACGTCTTTACCTAAATCTGTTAAGATTTTATTTGTTATAAATATTTATCTTACATTTCTTAAAATATATGTACATAAATCAAATTGTATTAAATGAAATTTATTTTGATTTTTTGCCTTGGAACGAAATACAACAAGAGAATATATAATCTGAGAGTAGATATACAAAGTAAGAGTTAAGAATTATTATTATTTTATGTTTTAAATAAATTTTCTTCTTGTTAAAAATATTAAAATGCATAGATAAAAATAAGTATATAGAATCCTATTTTACAACACTAGTAATTATACTAAACGTTATAAGAATATTGACAAAATTTTACTACTTGCTGGCGTAAATAAAAAGGTCAAGTTTAACTACCTGCTGGCTCTAAAATAATAGTTCAAAATTGACTGACGCTAAAATAAAAAGGTCAAATTCTTCTACCTGCCAGCGCCAAAATAAATAAACAAAATTCTTTTACCTAGTGGCTCTAAAATAAATAAACAAAACTATTTTACCTGTTGGTGCTAAAATAAAAAGGTCAAATTCTAGTACCTGGCACCGTAAAAATAAATAAAATCTTTTACCTGCTTCTGCTTAAATAAAAAGGTCAAATTCTTCTACCTGACAGCGCGAAAACAGATAAACAAAATTCTTTTCCCTGGTGGCGCCTAAATAAAAAGGTTAAATTTTTCTACCTGTCACTCTAAAATAAATAAATAAAATTCCACTACCTGGTAACGCTTTAATAAATAAGTCTAATTTTAATACCAGCTTGCGCAAAAAAAGAAAGGTTCCACTTTGGTACCTGCTGGCCTTAAAATAAACATTGAAATTACTTATTTAAAATATTAATTATTGCAGTTGTAATTAATATTCATGCCCTAGTTTTTATAAATTCAACGAAACGGTTTAAAAAAAGGACAAAAATCCAATCTAATATTACTATTCTATAAAAATATTAACTAACAATGCAAAATATTATTTTAAAACAGCTATTATTTATACAATAATTTGTATTGTTTTCATTTTAGTCTAAATATAAACTCATTGTCAGTACGTTTTTAAGAAAAGAGAAATTATGGATTAAATGAAAATAGGATGTGAACCAAATATAATTTTATCCAGTACCTGATGTATTAAACTCATGCGCAGTTCTTCACGGTAATGATAATCATGATGCATCTCGTCGCCGACTTGATCTTAATTAATGCAAAGGAAGGTCAAAGGTCTCTCATACGAAGCTTTGTTGTAGCTGGGAGAGATAAACTTGAAACTGAAATTTCTTGATAATAATTTATCATATTTGAAATTTAAATTAATGATTTGTTTTTCTTTTCTTTTTATTGCATATGGTAAGGTATATTTGTAAGTAATTTAAAACAATTTTTATTTATAAATAATGTATTGTTCACAAAGTTGTGGTACGTATTCTTGAAAATTAGCTGTCACTATTGAACCTCCGTCACATTATATTCAGTGACATGATGCGCACAAGTTTAGCTTTATTCGCGCATGAAAAATAGCATCGTTGTGCCTAAACAGACATTTAATATTTTATCTTAAGGCACAAACTACATCACAGCGCCATCAGTGTCAATAAACGCTACAAAAGACGAGCGGATGACACTTTACCCTTACTTTACCTACACTCTATCACTTCTCTTGATGTTGCTATGACTAAAAATTTCTAAATGTCCGAAAAATACATATTTATAAAATATTTATTATTTATTTTTAATAAATGTATACTTAGATTTTAACAATGTTTTACCATTATATATAGATATAATTATAATAGTTTATATTTTAAAAATATTTAAGGAGAGGAAGGTTTAAAAAATCGATTTTTTGCATAAATCTATTTCTTATTCTGTCTAAAATGATCCTCTAAAAGGGTTTATTGATATTCGAAGTCATTGCAAAGACACAAGAAGAATTGGGGTTGCCGTACAATATGTTAACTACAGTACTACATTTTCAAACTGCCGCCATTTTTGCAATTTTATGAATTTAAAAAAAATCCTATGCTTCACAATAGTCAATCTAATATAGTTTAAGGAAATCTAAACGATTTTGTTCAACCTTGTTTAAGGACTGATCACGATTGGTACCTATGTAGGTGCTTTTTCTTTTTGGAGATGTCCGACGCCGAAGNAATATTTTATTTTCGTTTAATATAAATAATAAAGAATTTATGTAAAAATATTAAACACTTGGTGAAGTATAATATATTTATAACAATTATTTTTTATGAAAATAAATAATCTTTCATCGCTATATAATTTTTTAACAATATTATTAATATTAATTTTAAGTGTTTTTTGAAAATATAACTGCGATAAAAATAAAATAAAGAGTATATTATTTGTACTTTATATTACTTTAGCTGAGTATTTTTTTCGTTTACTCATACAATTATCGATCGAAAATGGATATCATCGTGATTTTTTATGTAGATAAGAACGATGGTCAGTCAAACTGTGGGCGAATGAAACGTTAAAGTGGGTCTAGGCCATTCATATCGTCTCTGCCTACGTTATATACCTTTGGGAATACTTTTTATAGAGTTCAGATAGGGACATGTCCAGGATATACTATTGTCATAAGTAGACTTGTGAACCTATACTAAACTTACGGTATATTCGATGAATATATTTTACTTCAATTTTATGTATTTATATTATACACAAAAACCTTTTTACTATATGGAACTAACTAAAATTACAGATATTAATATGTAATTTATTATTATCAGTTAAAAGTTTTTATATTTATTTGTTTGTTCTGACAATAAATAACGAATACTTCGAAAATTTATATTGTAATGATACGAAATATCACGTATTTATTTTAAATATAGTTGCCAGAATATCTCTTTTTAAAAAAAAAAATGTTTTAATGCGAAATTGTTCATTTTTGCTCTCTTTTTTCGGTTTCTCCTTTTTGAAATAAAAATTTTAACTAAATTAAACTCTTATCATTTAGTGCTACTGATAATTTTGGTTGTAGGTGTTCTTGGTGCAGATGTTTCTCGTGAATATTTCTTGTTATAATCGTTATGATGAGATTAATAGTTATTTTTGTATTAAGAGCGCAAAGTGGGACATTGTCGACTTAGGAGCGCGGCATTCTCTCGAAATCGACAATGTTCATTTGCGCTCGAAACACACATAAGATTATTTCTATAGTCGCCACAATGGAGTCAGCAACTATAACAAAAAATAATAAATTTTACATAACATAACATTTTGTTAGGTTATGTAATGTACCGACTAAGCAATCATATGTCAGATTGACTTGTGAAGGTAATAAACGTGTAGGTAATGTTAGCGACTCGTTTTTTCTACATTTTCGCTTTAGAGCGGTAAAGTAACATTTTGCGTTGACAAAAGAGAGCGCAAAATACCTACTTTGTATAGCGACTGGAGAAATAAATAATTAAGATTGTCTAACGAAAGTTTGAGAATGAAATAATTGATTTGTGTATATGTATTTAGAGATAATATACATATACGCAAAATTCCATAATGTTCTATTTTTTTGACTTGAATTATTTATTTTATACATTTAAAATTTCCAGTAACCCTAATTATACATAGTATAATTTCCATAAATTAATTCAAAACTTTTTTCAAATTGAAATAACAGATTTTTAATATAAAATATCTGTTACAGTTAAAAAGTTTCTTTAATTTTTTAGATATAATATTAAGCTTCAAAAGTTTGCCGTAGAGAAGCTTAAAACGATTGTATTATATATTTTTGTGATGAAATTTTTGTCGTATAAATCTGTTTTCGGGTTTCCTCATCACGATTCACGATCTTTCTTTAATTTGTCGGTCATAGTTTTTGTTTTATTAAAAAATATTTTCTGAATGTTTCAGTGGTATTAAATAAAAAGAGGTTATATTATTATAGTTTAAAAATATATATTTATTTATTTATAGACTAGTAAGAACAAGTTTTTTATCTATAATCGCATTCTGAAGCTAATTATATGTCTGTATCTAGTTGCATTCTGTAATGGTTTTGTTACAGTAGTTTCAAAGTTTTAGGTTATTTTATATCAAATTTCAAAATAAACTTTAAAAGAAAATATACCAGTAATATTTCTTCATACAAAAAACAACAACTAGCCCAACATAATATTTCAATTTGAAGTATTATTCAAACATATCCGCATAAATTAAAAATAATTTGCGTAGTTTTATTGTAAAATTTCATATATAAACACAGTCGTATTTATTTAAAATTCATTGTTTCATTAAATTTCTTTATTAAACAGGACAAAATTTTAATTTGCAGATAAAAAAATATATGTTTTATTTTATATCCTTTGAAATGATAAAAAATATATACATTTATGTGGATATAAAATATTAAATTTTGTTTTACTTGATTGTATTATGATTAATAAAATATTAAAATGACATGAATCTACATTTGATTCATGGCTATAAATTACAGTATTGATTTAAGTTATCCTTGAATTTTTAAAGATGTTAAACTTCAACTTGAAAATCATTAAAATTCCAAGTACTTCATGTGTATTAATCTTCCTTTCATTTTAAAAATTCATCACGGTCTTAGAAGTTTTAAAAGATTTACTGGTATTTACTGACATTGATATGTGATCATATTTTTAATAAGTTTATAAAACATTGAAAAGAAATATTTTATTTTAATGAATTAGTTTATAAAATATAAGAACTTCGGTATTTTTATAGAATCGCAAAAAATTCCGATACACTTTCATTTCATTTTCCCTTTTCTGAGATTATCGCCATAAGGTGAAGTGAATATATTTTATTACCCTACAATATTTTACTGGTAATAAATTTTTCATTGAAAATACACCCTTATTGGAAAAAGTTCTTTCAAAATAAAGAAAAGCGACCAAAGTTGGATTAAAGGTCAATTTAATAAAATGCTTCTCACAGTTCTATTTATAAATTTAAGAAAATTTATTTTTTATATTAAATTTTATATTTTTCTTTGGTTATTGAATTACATTGTAAATAAAAAATTTTATTGATTTATTTTATATCTTAAAGTTTATTTTATGAATAAATTATATTCGAATCAATTTTAATTGACTTGTTACTAAAATTAATATCATAATTATAATATATCTGTTTCGAACCCTTTATAATTCCAAATTATATACCTACTGTCAGCAAAATAACATCAGACTTTGACAAACAACTTAATAACAACTTAAATAATATATTATTAATACTTGAATTACAATAAAAATCGTTTATAACGACGAACCTGTTATTACCACCAAGTTTGTTTTATTTATTTGATCTTCACAATAAATTGGCTATAACTATATTATTTAAAAAAAATTGGTTTATAGCGATTATTTTTATTGTTGCAACTGAATTCAAGTTTTTATTGTTGTTTTTTTTTTGCACTAATATGATGAGAAATTCTAACTATAGCCGTCGCCACGAACCAATGTAATTACATAATAATAAACAGATATTTTACTTCGACATACGTTATTACCTTTTTCATTTTCTTAACGCTTAGTTGATATACTTCTCAATAATATGAAGTACGTCTCAACTTTATTCGAAAAATTATATATGTAGTGTATGTAGCTTTCGTTAGACGTCGCCACGAATCAATGTAATTACATAATAATAAGCAGATATTTTACTTCGACATACGTTATTACCTTTTTCATTTTCTTTACACTTAGTTGATATATTTCTCAATAATATGAAGTACGTCTCAACTTTATTCGAAAAATTATATATGTAGTGTATGTAGCTTTCGTTAGACGTCGCCACGAATCAATGTAATTATATAATAATAAGCAGATATTTTACTTCGACATACGTTATTACCTTTTTCATTTTCTTTACACTTAGTTGATATACTTCTCAATAATATGAAGTACGTCTCAACTTTATTCGAAAAATTATATATGCAGTGTACGTAGCTTTTGTCAGACGTCGCCACGAATCAATGTAATTACATAATAATAAGCAGGTATTTTACTTCGACATACGTTATTACCTTTTTCATTTTCTTAACGCTTAGTTGATATACTTCTCGATAATATGAAGCACGTATCAACTTTATTCGAAAAATTATATATGCAGTGTACCTAGCTTTTGTTAGACGTCGCCACAAATCAATGTAATTACATAATAATAAGCAGATATTTTACTTCGACATACGTTATTACCTTTTGCATCTTCTTAACGTTTAGCTGACATACAGTGGTTTATGTATAATACCAATTATTTCTAAAAAGAACTTTAAATATTTATGCAAGTAGAAAGCTCTATTTAAAATTCAATTTAGGTAATAAATAAAATTTAATAGTTCAGTATTTGTTACAGAAAATATAATATTTTCTTTTACATAAAAATATAATAAATTTGCACAATTTAACAACAATATAATAGTTCTAAAAAAAATTGTCAATATATAATAACAAAAATTATTATTCTTCCATTGGTGGTTTTCAATTCAAGTATATCAATTACACCACATAGGTTTATATGTGGTTATTTTATGTTTAAAATAAACCGGATATATCGATTGAACGGAAATGGCTTACAAACATGTTATTATAATATTTATTAGGTTGGTAGTTTGTTTCCGTACAGGTCTACTCATATATAGTAATAATAAAGGTTAATAATCAAGTTTAGTTATGAAAAAAAAAAAAAAGAACAAAGAGAATTTTTTTATTATAAAACGAATGACATAATAATATGTTTCTATTCTAGTTTATTAAATATTTTTGATGGTGTATAATAAACACCTGTTATTATAATAGCAATATTTATTTTTATACTATTATTTTAAATAATTAAAGCAAAATATCATGTGAGCATTACAATTTTAAGCTTTTATCAAATTTCTTATGGTAGAACAAGTACCAGCTGAAGCAGAAAATATTATCACACTTAAATTTTATCTAGTTGCTAGTGTAAATCTTCCCACAATGCATAATGCTTATTTACTGTGAAAATGATAATTTTGTCAAGAAAGTTTTCAGTTTTCGTTATACCGCTGTAAAATATGCAGTTTTTGAAATAATTTCATTAAAATTACATACATCATGTAAAATGATATGAAATTTAGAATGTTTCTGCCTTATATGTTATTATCTTCGTTTGTTTTCTAATAATTAATAGTCTTAAAATCGTTTATATTCGAAGAATGATTAGTTTTTTATACCGAAGTCATGAATAATTCCAATTAAAATGTAATTATTAAATATTATATTCATATTTAACTTACCAGAAATTTAAGATGAATGAAGTTCTAAAAATCTGCGCGTTTGACAGTCTTTTATCCTGCAAATAAGAAAATAAATATTCATTAACTTTCTATAAAATTCTATTTCATATTTTTATTTAAAGACAATTTATTATAACAACTTAAACAACATGAACTCGTCCCTAAATATACGCTAGGTAAATTATAACACAAATTAGAAAATATATTTTCCAAAAAATTCTAAAAGTAACAACCCTGCTACAACACGGTATTATTATAACGCGATTTCTAAATAATGCAAAGGAAAAATGGTAGCAGCCCTCCTATAACGAAGTAGTCTTATAACGCGCTATTTTTATACCTTGTACTAGTTTTTAACTTCAGTATTTTTTCTATCGTACTTGTAGACTTTATTTACATGATTTTTATTCCCGTTAAACAAATCTTTGTGTAATTAATCCTCGCAAAAATTGAGGGACGAGTGTTTTTATTTTATTTAATTAAAACTGTATAACAAAAAAGTTTTAATTTAATAATAAAAATCTGACGAAATAATTATGCGATTAACCTGAAACTTTAGAAATACATGTATCACGGCCTTCATATAAATAAAATCTCAAAACTAAGTCACTTTTAACAAAAATAACTGGACTCATAGTCCATCTATTTCTAGCTATTTTCAACACTTTATTTTTTTTTCCATGAATATTGTAAAATTATTGCGCTATTTAAGCTGAAAATTTTAAATCACATGTATCATAGTTTCTAATCGACTCCTACTCTATAAATAATACCTCAAAATAGTCAATTTTTGGCAAAAATCACGGGATTATAGTCCATCTATTTTAACCGATTTTCAACAACTTACTTTTTTCAAAATTCTCACGAAATAATTTACCAATAAGCTGACACTTTGGAAACACACGTATCATAATGTTCCTAATCGATTTCTACCCTAGAAATTATACCTCGAAAATAAGAAATTTTTTTTTCTAAATCCTGGACTATAGTTAATGTAATTTAGCGATTTTTAACATTATAATTTTAAAAAAATCTCGTGAAATAATTGCATTATTAAAATTGAGCAAATTCCATTTTTATATATTTAATTTAACATGAATTATTACCTATAATTCATCATTTATCATTAATATTGTTTATGTTATAAAAATATAAATGTATATTTTGTAATTTATATTATTTATTAGGTTAATAATAAAATAATGAATGTACATAATTTGAGAGCAAAACAAAGCTTTGTAGGGGTGGTTATATTGAATTTCAGTCTTATGTATCATTACAGCGAATTAGGCAATAAAGCTCTAGTTAGTTAATTTAGTCCAAAAAGGTCCTGCAATCCCTGTTACAACATCAAAATGTAACAATGTGCAATATCATAGAGCAGCAATGTTGGCTCTGTTATTCGCAAAGATTTATCGGCCTCCGGAGGTCAGAGGTTTCAACTCATTAGCCGGACGATTCCCCCAAGTCCGGACTTTGAAAATGAATAATAGTTCCGAATCGATTCCCGGTTCGGAACTGAAATGTAAAGCTTTGGCGCTTGAAGTGATCGGAAAAACGAATCATCATATTTTATACCTTTTTTTTGTTTTTGAATAATTGCGCTTAAGTTTTTTTTATCTCCAAATATGAAATATTTTTATCTGTTTTGTATTTAGGAACATTTAGTACTTAATATGAGTAAATATCATAGTGAATAGAATACACGTAAAGTTGTATAATGCGATCATAACTCACTTCAAAGGCTCTTGCACTTCAAGGATGCAAGATAGGATTTTCAAGTCTATACACTTTCTAAGTCTAGGTTACTCCATTCTGTATTTACTCAACGCTTCACTTTGAAGCATTCAACTGAACTGAAATACAGGCTACACCATTGAAGCAGTAAAGCATTATGAATAAAATTCTATCGATTCACTGAATTCTGAATTGTATATCTAGTATCGCTGTATCAGATATAAATTTCAGAATATTTCTTCTTTAATTATATTTTTACGCAATTCTAATACTCTTATAAAAAATATATTTTCTTAAATTTAATGCGTTATTATAAATTTTGTTTGCATTTTGACAATTAGGCAGACAATTTAAATCGTTCAAAATAAATAAATCTTATCTGGCTTTAACCGCCATTATCACAAAATAAAGAGTTTCTAAAATTATTATATGAGGTATTATGTACTATTTTATAGTTTTAAAGCATAATATATTTATTTTACTTCTTCACTTTATCTAAACTTTTGTTTTAAAAAACCTTAAGCAGCAATCGTAAAATTCTAGCTGAGCTCATAACTTCTAGCCAGCTGTGTCACTTTAATTCATTTATAAATTCATTAATTCAAAAAAAGTGACAGCATTCTTCAAATTCTTAGCTCAACTAGAATCCAGACCACCTCTGTTGTTTAAGGTCCCTCAAAACAATCTTAGAGTTTCATACTCTTGGTAATATAAAAAATTCTATAATTTCAAAAACATGAACCATTATTTGCTTAAACAAGAATAAATTTAAAAAAATATGAAAAACAGTTTAAAAGCTTCACAAAAATAATCATTCTTTTTTTTTTTTAATTGGTTTATACTTGCAGTTTTATCTAAACTATGATTCAAAAATAAGACTAATAATTCTCATACTTAATCCAAGTTTATAAATAAAAACTTTAATCAGAACTTACTACAAGAACTAATTAAGTTTAATTTAAGAAATAGAATAAAAGTTTTAAAAATATTTAATATTTATGTATACATTTACAACAAGTACAATTCATAAAAATTCTTATTAAATATGAAAACAGTTTTGTAAGAGTTAAATAATGAAACGAAAACATTTTCAGTCCAAGAATAATCAAAGAAGAAAATAAGAAAAAGCACAGTAAAAAGAAACCATACATTTTCCATTTCATTCCACTACGTGAAAATTTATTGCTGTAATGTTTTCAAAATTGTCGCGTACTTTCTGTTGGTATTAATTCTAAAAGCGGAAGTGTGACATCAATTACTGTGTCGACGGAAACACAAGGTTCGTGGTATAAGAAATGCTGAAGGGAAATGAAACACATTCTACCAGTAAGTATATATTCTTGTAAAGAGATGTATTACTATTATATTCAACATATTTACGATTTTTTATTCCAAAAACTTTATTAAAAAAGCTTCTTATTGAATATACAACTCTTTTACATATATAAAAATAAAACCCAAATAAAAAAGTAACCTCTTTATCTTGAGAACAATTTCTTACGGATTTAGAAAATAGTTCGCATTTCAAAGAACATTTAAGCCAGGTGTTGGTAACATCCAGAAATGATTTACATACTAAATACGGACACAGATCCTCTCCTTGAAGTTCATATCTTCTGTCTGTCGAGTGAAAATTCACTATATTTTTCAACTAACCTTTATATTTCAAAGTCGCAGAGGAATTTTTTGTTCCATTTAACGGAAAAAATTTTTACAGATAGAGATAGAATCTTAAATTTGTCTATTCGAAAGGATTTTATTTTTGCTGACTTTTGCATAAAAAAGTTCAATTAAATATCTTTATATGAGAAGAAAATAAATGATTTTAAAATCATTGAAGTGCAAAACAAATATATTTACGGTTTAATGGTCCAGAGAAAATATAAATTCTAGGGTATATAATAGATTTCTATGTTCACGTCAAAAATAAAATTTAACTGTTGAAAATATATAATTATAATTCAGTATTTTATACGCCACTAAATTAAGATTTCAAAAAATAGTTTTTTTTTTTGCATAAATCTATTTCTTATCCTGTTTAAAATNTAAGATGTCTTTTTTCGAGGTGTCTGACGCCGTAGGCTACCATGGCTTTAAATATTAATATTTCAACTTCAAAAAATGTTGTAATAATAATTAAAATACCTGCAACAAAACCTCAAATGATTCAATTGTTATTTAACACTTAAAAAAATTCTTGAATACCGCTGTTTTTTAAAATTGTCAGGGTGGAGTCCCGCCTTAACGCAGCTAGAAAATATCTTTTTTTATAAATTATAATAATAACTAGTTAACTTTCTTACTTTTAAAACTCTATGTCCAAAATGAATATTGTAAATTATATATTGTTTTAATAAATAAGAAACTTCCATTAATATAACATTTTATAAATAGAACTTCATACAACTATTGATTTAAACTAAAGGGAGAAATTATGTCATAACTTATATGTCAAGAACTTAAATTACTATTACAACTTTGTTGAAAATTCTCGTATTACTATTTGCATATAAAATATCTCAATTATTTACATATTTTTCATATTTATTATAAAAATAGAACTAAGAAAAATATATTATATTATTTAATGATCTTCAAAGCAAAACAAAAATTATATAAATATATTTCTTATAGGAATTTAAGAAGCAGAAAAGAGATAAAACAGTAATATAATGTTATAATTAATGTAAAGCAACAAAATAGTAAAATAGTTGCCGCAAAAATTATTGAGAAATCAGGACAAACCAAAGAGAAGAAGAAATACAAATAAGAGATCAAAGATGTATCTGTTTGTTTGAGAGACAAAAGACTTTCTAAGGTAAATTAAAAAGGAAAATAATAATCGCAATAACTAAAAATACAAAAATCTCATTTATTCAAGTAATAAGTATTTATTATGCATATTGTTATCTTTTAAAGTACGTGCAAAACGCAAGAGTTTTATTTGAAATGAACTGATTACTTAACATTCCTAGTAAATCCCTTGGAGAGCAATAGCATCGCTATTCCTCTTACATATTTGTTCTAGTATGGCTTTTGCGCAGGTACAAAATAGATCTTTTGGGAATGACATTTTTCTTGTTAAAACAGTGAACTAGAGAATTCATATTCAAAACTATGTAGCACTAGTCTGAATACTGAATAAATTTATTTTATAAATTATGAAGATTTTGTCACATGTAATTTTCATTTTAACTAATATCAAATAAATTTGCAGGATTTAACAAAAATAAACTCATGAGTTTAATAAATTATTCATTTATTCGAAAAATATAGTTTCAAATTGATTAAAAAACAATAAATTTTGTTGCATTAATGCTTTTCAACAATAGATCTATTTTATTCTGATTATATTTAAAAAGATATATTTTACAACTAAATTTATATAGGAAACAACAATGAAATATTACATCATCATAATAATAAATATAAATCACAAGCACATACATTGCAAACAGATATTTATCAATAGATATTTATTTGTAATTGGAATATACGAGCACGGATATTGCAAACCTGCAATATATATTTTTGTAACCCTCTATTGCTTTCCATATTTTATATAACCTCAATATCATTACAGATATGGCAAGTAGTCACGATAAATAAAATAAATTGCAAATATTTATAGGATATTCTGAGCCGTAACTAATTTTTTTCTGTAATCCTGTTTTTTAGAGTTATTTTTAATTAAACTGTCAAAGTTAACAAGCATAAATGTCTAAATTATTCTAACTTTTTCCAAGTGACATTATCTTACTTTAATCTAATACTTTGTTATATAAAATAATTTTTTTGGAGTTTCTGTATTTAGCAAGCAATGAAGCAAATTGATTTTTATTTGAGAAATTAAACTCTTCATTTGGTTTGGCTCGCAAACTTAAATTCTTCGTATTTCCATGTCGTTTTTTTGTTTCATTCGTCACGAAATTATAGTCTTTCATTTTTATAATTCTATTAATTAATAAGAAAAATGAATTATATTTAAATTTAAAATATATTAACAAATTAGAATATAACTTTGAGTTGCCCTTGTTCGTTTGTTAAAGTATATGAGACAATCTTAAGTCCAAATGATCTTTATACCTATTGTACACAGAACTTAATAAGCTTAGAATAATAATGAATGTTTCATATTGTATATGACCAAAGCTTAAAGGATATCTTTACGTCTGGGTAAAAAATCTTTTACTTGAATAATTTTATTATATACATTTGTATGATTTTAATTTTTTTCGTTTTATCTATACGAGCAAATCCATTTTTATTATTATTTGCACACGTTAATCAATTCATTGAAACGAGTAATTCGAGTTTGTTCAGGAATTCTTCAGTTCAGTGGAATTTTATATTTTTAATTAAATGTTTCCAGTATTTATTCACTGACATATTTATATAACGATTATTACTTGTTTCTTACAAGAAAAAACATATTTAAAGGCTGAAATCGTCTCTCAAAGTTGATGATAAATCAAAAATCAGTTTCTTGATTTTAAGGGATAGTTACCGTTTATGATTTATCATTTTAAAATATGCCAAAATACGTGTATCCTTTTTTTCTCTCTCTCTCTAGTTTAAATCAATTAAATACGAGTGATAGTCAATTTTTCAATTTTACTTCTGTTTGAATGACCCCTCGGATTTGCCATCAAATGCATTTTCCAATATTTTTTATGACGATTTTTATTCCGTTTGTCCTATATAACAACTGCAAGTATATGGAACTTAAGAATCATCTTTCTTTACCATCAACTTTGAGAGACGATTTCGCTTAGATTTGAGTGTAGAATATCATATTTAATGTAGAACGAAATCGGCGAAGGACATCTCTTGAACCTTCCTTGTTACTTTTCTTGATTAATGTGTAAGGTAAAATTGAAGTTTAAAAAATAATAAATAATTTATACATATTATAAGAAAACCATGAGTCTACTTGAAAACGCAAATTTGACGCAAACGAGCGAACAATTTACCATTTTAACAACATAATTCGCATTAGCATATTCTAGCCATTACCATCATCATTTATAAGGACAGAAACAAGGTTTTTTGTGCGACACGACACACTGCATATGAACTAAAAAGCTTCAAGTAATATATTACCAGCACTTGAGGTTATAAGTAAAGACACGAGTACACCCCAAAAATGAAATAAATTCAAAATTCTTATTTTAAATTTCTAAAATCAAATGATTTATTTAATTATTTTTTAGTATTTTCCTCTTTTCCAATTGTTGCTATATTTGAAATACAAAATTTCAGTAATGAAATTAATTAAGCAATATGTGTATTATACCAAATTGTCAAACATAATTTTCATTTTGACTGACATTCGTTTAAAAACTTTTCATTTGAATTTAAGCGTTATAACGGTACTAATTGCATTTTCAACGCTTTATAAAAAAAAACAAATTATTAACCATCATTAAATGGTCTTTTATTGAAATATTTTTCAAAATTTATTTAATCATATAGAAAAACACAAAAAAATTGTACGTAATGACATTGTTTAAATTTGTTATTTATACTATAGTTCAAAGTTAAACTCGTACAAACATTAAGTGTCTTATATTTAATTTAACCAAAAAAAAATTGGTATTTCTGCAGTTGTTAAAATTCTTATTAACAATTAGGCTTTCGGACAATCCAACTTGCAACCTGATTACTAAATATGTTTCGGATTCTTTCTTTTATTTCATGTATCGTCTTATCATTTCTTTCTTAATACTCTTTTATTATGAATTGAACTTTAGGCCGGCCTCACTTAATATTTATTTCAAATTTTGAGTGTGATTTTTCTTATCAAAGTGACAAATAACTAAATTTTATTTATTAATAATTGTTTGGTTTGTCTACCGAGGAGTTTTTAAATTTATTCTGGGTTTGAAGTTTATAAAAAGCTTCAAAAATTTATATTAAATTGAAACACAAAGCATATTCTTATTGCCGCCAGCATCACTGTTAAACTGCCGATCTTTAACAAAATACTTGAACGGTACAAGTTTTATTTTGTCACCGTTTTTACTTAATATTAGATATACAAGGGTTTATACTCTTTAAGGAAATATATGGCCCCTTAATTTTTTAACAAATGTAAGATTATGAATTTATTATTTATGTAAAAAAATGTATAGGTGTGTTAAATTAACGACATGTACGAGTTTCACTTTGAGCTACTATATATTTTATTTTTACACAACTATATAATTTTATTGCAGTAATAATTATAGATTGATAAAAAATTATAAAAACGAAAACATATTTCTATAATTTATATTATAAATTAACTATGAAGAAATAAAATTAATAAAATAACTTGAAATAAAAAAGCAATTTCCAGACAAATTAACAAAATTTAGTGTATCACTTGTTATTTGAACTCTTTAATATAATAAATAATTAAAGTTGGATACTCTCGACAATTTTCTTAGTTAATTTACTAAGCAACGTATGCAAGAAACAAACATCCCACACAAAATTGAATGTAAAGGCGTTTCCATGAACTTGTTGCGCTAAGTATAAGTAACAACACGTAGAATCGGTAGAATAGAGTATATAGAATGCAGAAACTCGATTAACCGTATCTAATTACGATTTCTTGGCACCGTGTGCTTTGTTTTAATTAATAGCGACCGGGAATAACACTAGGTAGACTTATATGAACGTACCTCGGGATTTCAACGTATTTTGTTATTTAATTAGACCTATGTTCTCGGATCTAGTATTGATTTGACAATTGTATTTGTGTTTCATTTGTTTAATATCGAAATATTTTCTTATTTTATGTGTATTGTATGTACAACAAGAAATTCTGTGTGATTTACAAAATATACGACTAAATATTTGTCAAATATTTAATGAATATGTTCGATATTTAACCATTATTTCCTACTTTGTAATTTTGGATGATTTATGTATTTTCACGTCATATTAATTATTTATATGACAGAAATACTATTTACGTAGAATAAGAAAAAAATATTATTTTTCTTTTAATACAATATACTTTTTATTCAATAAATTAACAATTTAAGGTTTAAATTTCATTTGACAGATATTTAACAAAGTATAGTTGTTCATTTATAAAACTAACCAGCAACTTAACCACAATATATTTTTTAAATATTTAACACGAGTAAGAAATACAATAAAATGAATATTTGAAAAGCATTTTGCAGACATATTAATGTTCTTGGCAATAGACACTAGAATTGGAAAACTCTTACATTTATTATTAAAGTAACAAATTGACATTTAAGTACCTATCGGCGGGTGCTATTTTTAAACTAGATAAATGTTACAGAGGGTTATTGCACTAAAATATATCTTCATATCTTGTTACTTATATATACATATTACATAATTTTTCTGTATTTTTATATAAATTTAGTAGAACAATATTTGTGTAACTTCTTATTGTCGCAAATAATACAAATTTTTATTTAAATGTTATTTAAATACATGTAATTTTAAAAAATAAATTAAAATATTGTCTTTATTTACTTATTGAAAAAATATTTTTTTTTAGTCTATTTAGTTTAAATACAATTAAATATTTACTAACAGATATTTAAGCCCCGGGTTTTTAAGGTCCAGTCAAACTGTCAGCTTTGAAAAAAAATATTAAAAAAAATTAAGTTTGCATTTACTTTACAAAGTATATAAAATATATGTCTATACTAGGGATGTAACGAAGGTGGTTTTATCGGAACCGAAGTCGAAGTCGGAGTTTTTGAATTTGGTTTATCGGAATCTGAATCGAAACCGAAATCGGAGTCGGAGCCGGTGTCACAGGTGGCAGAAAAGATATGTTTTAAGGGCAAATAAAAACAATATTCAGTTAAATTCTTTATTTTTAATTAAAAAATAATAAATCTACACCGACGATGAAAATAAAAATTAATATATTTTTAATAACAGTTAGCAAATTAAATCAAATGAATTGACTCTAAAAGTGAAATATTATATTTAATAAACAAAAGCTTCGCAGCTTTGTCTTCGTTTAATTTATTTCTTAAAGTGTCATAGATTAGACCTCCGATTACAATCTCCGATTTACAAGTGTCGGAGCCGAAGTCGGAAC
>CM008233.1:1777461-1789579 GCA_002278615.1 Pogonus chalceus | reverse complement strand
ATTTCATTCAATAATTTACCACTTTTTATAATTATTATTAGGAAAAGTAAAGTTTGAAAAACTATACTTTTTTATTATAAATACAGTTTTTTAATAGATACCTTAGAAATAGGAGTACTTTTTGCGAAATTTCCCGTATAAAAATCTGGTTACAATGCGAAAAATAGAAGTTTCGGATGTTGCTAAGGTAACGCAAATCAACACTTTTCAATGCATGAGTACAAAAAAATATTTCTTTATAATTTTTAGTAATTAATAATTATAAACCAAGTTCCACAAATATAAAAGTACAAATAATATAATTTTATTCTTTTTAACTAAGTTTATAATTTTCTTTTTATTTTCTCATTAAAAATACAGTCACGTAATTAAATGAAATTAAATTAAATAAATTTTGTTTCTGAATAAAATATTTTATTTCTCAACGAATTATAAAATATTTTTATCTTTTTCTTCAAATGTTTCTATTATAATAATAATAATGTATGAAATTAAATAAATCTCTTCACATTCTATCTTCTATTAATGAGTTGACTAAACATGTCAACTTTAATTTTCAATTTAATATTTCCTTTTTCTCAAAACATAAAAACTAGATTTTTTTAAGTACCGCTGATTTAATAATATTAAAACTTGATGCTTGATATACAACACGCAGTTTAATTTATTTTTATTTACAGTATTTCTTTTATAAATTTACATAGATACAAATCAAAAAATTTTATATACGCGTAACAAGAAATTGCAATTAATGATAATCTTGGTGTAATGAAACTTAACAAAATACAAGAAATTGCACGAAAATTGCTATATAACATGTTTTAATTCTTGCAGTATATATTTTGCAACTTTTTTAAAGCAGATTTTCATGTTAGATTATTATTTTATTTAAAACATTTAATTACTAATGTTTAGAAATATTTTTATTATGTTACATGTTTGCGCAAATATTAAATTTAAGTTCTAAAAGATATGTTAATCAGATGTTTCTTCTAACTAAAGTTCTTAGAATTAACTGTTAATTTATTATATCGATCATAAACTTAAAATAATATTGGAGCATTATTTAGATTATATTAATTTAGTTTAATAATAAAAGTCGAAACAAAAATAATTATTAATTCCAGGAACTTAGGTATATATTTAGGCCAGAATTAATATAGTGGTTAGTTTAATTCGCAAAGTTAATTAATTTGTGTAAAGTTTATAAAATTAATTTCTCGCAAAGAAAATGAAAGGGAAGTATTCTTAAAAAATACAGTATCCAGTAAAAAGTTATAATAAGTTAACATAGTTTTTACAGAATCGTTACTTTGTAAAGAAAGTTTGCGGTTCTTTTCTGCCGTAAACTTCCATTTTCATTATGTCCGTAGCGAGAATCTGGTAACGAAAATATATTTTTATTTTGTTGAGGCTGCGAACTGAGGTTCTCTAACACTACATTACTGGGTGTGATAGGCCTTAGGCATTCTATTCTTATTGTTTATATTGAGAGATATAAATACTTGTTTTGTGTCGCTGGGAATATAGGTTATGGATTGATTTTTATATATTATATCGAGTATAATCCCGATTGAAAATATCTTTCTACAAGTTATTTATTTCACAAATCGCTTAAATTCATAAATAATAATACCAAACCTTTTCTCGGAATTGAAAAGTTTTCCTAAGTCGTGAAACATGATATTTTACTATAATATTTTCGTAGTATTTTATAAGATGGTGCTTTCTTAAGAACAATTACAAAGATTTCAAAATATATCATTATATGTTTTTCAGATTTGAAAAATGCAAATTAATTTATTTTCTTTACAATACTAGATATAGCAAATGTTTTATCTACATAAGGTATAATTAAGTTAATTTTTTTTAAAATACATTCACAAAAATGATAATTTTAAAAAACAAGAAAAAATCCTTATGTATAAATCTACTTTTTCTTCGAAGTCTAAAAATTTTTCTTAATATTTGACCATTTTTTAATATAATATATATTAAACATGAAATAATAGGGATTTTGCTTTAAAATGCAATACCGATAAGCGCTTTTTTATATCTAACATAGTTTTACAGAAAATTGGAAAAAATTAAAATACTCAAAATTGGCAATTATTACAAGATTATAGTCTTACTATAAAATCTTAAAATCTGCCAATTTTAGATTAGTATTTATTACTGGTGATGTGCCGGATCGTTAAAAATAGAAATCCGCGGATACGGATACGAATACGGATCATTGATGTCTAGATCCGCGAATACGGATTCGGATACGGATCTCAATTTTCTTGGTAAGAAATAGTTACTCAATCGGTGTCCAGTGCGCATGNATAAAATTTAATAATGTAAAAGATCCGTTCATGATCCGCTAAAAATTAACGGATACAGATACGGATACAGATCTTTCTTTTTCCTCGGATATCCGCGGCTACGGATACGGATACGGATATCCGGCACATCACTACTTATTACATATGAAATGTTAGGAAATTTTATTGCAAATATAAAACTGAAGAGCGTTTATTTACATCCAACATATTTTTCGAGAAAATCGCTAAAAACTACTTACCTTTCTTGAAAATCAGTCTGTGTTAGGATAGTACTTAACATGAAATTTTATTGCTAACTAGAATGCCATAGAGCGTGTCTTTATATTTTCAAGAACATCGCAAAAAAGTAAGACTATAGTCTATTATTGCTTCTTAAAAATCGATTATTTTTAAGAGAGAACTTGTTAAGGAATTTGATTGCTAATGTAATGCTAAAGAACTCGTTTTAATATTTAACTTACTTTTCGAGAAAATTGCAAGAAACGAAAATGCTCGTAATTACCAAAATAGAAACGAAAATGCTCGTATTTACCAAATATAATAAGTTTTTCCTTAAAAATCGACTTTTTTTAAGATAGTACTTTTACAAAAGAAATTATAGAGAATTTTATTGTGAATACAATGCCGTAAAGCTCATGTTTATAACCATCCTAGTTATCAAGAAAATCGTAAAAAATCAAATATACTTTAAATCTACATAATAAAATCTATGTATTGATATTGTCATTAAAATCTGAAGTTTATATTATTAAAAACAAATATTTTTATATATTTCCATATCGCTGCTTATTTTTATTCAGACATATTTTTATATTATACAAGAATATTAAACTCATTGTGGTTTATTTTTAAAATAATAAATTTTATAAAAAATTGCCTAACAATATTGTCAATATAAAATATAATAAACATACTTTTTAACTGAAAAATGTAAATATTAAAAATAAAACGCAAAAGAATTTAATACCAAAATATTTTCGCAGTATTAAAATTTAATTTTGACTTTATTGGTTATTGGAATTCCATAATAAAACATTTTATAGAGTATAAATATTTAAGGGAAAAAAAAACTATTGGATGTACGAATAAATAAAAATAAAATTTAATTGCGAAACGCTGTGTATATAGATAAGAAATGCTTTCTTCCTAGAAGAGATGCATTTTTGCTTTATAGATAATAATTTGCTTTTTCCCTAAGAAAACGAATACTTCAATAGAAATAAAACCATCTTTTATTTGTAAATGTTAATATGCATAAAACACTTCACTTCAAATTCTAATAAGTTCGAAAAAGAAAAGTTTTCTGTGTACTGTGATAAAATACATTTTCTTTATAAAATAATTGACTTTTGTTTTTTATTTTCTATTTTCTTTTGCAAACAAAGCTAAATTTATTCTGAATAATATAAATATGTTTTAAATTTATAATTTATATAAACTAACTATGAAATTCACAATAAACAAAAAATAAAAACAGCGTTCTAATTTTTATATTAAATTTATAATTATTTAACTTTTTGAGTTAGAAGTTTCTAATAAGCTCCAAAAATAAATTAACTAATATTTTAAATAATTGTTATTAATATTAAAATATTACTTTTACTTGTATGAACTTGTTAACTTGTTTAATATCTATTTTCATTGCAAATAAAAATATAATTACATGCAAAGCACATATAATAAATAATAAATTATATGTTCTAACATATAAAACATAAATTATATTACCAAAAAAAAAATCTGTATTTACACTTCTCTTATGTGCCATAAATTTTTTATTACCACATTTTGAAAGAAAATGTCAGAACCAAAATTCTTTTATTCGCTATAAATTTAAGAAAATTCTCATTTCTTAGATTTCAAAATTATTATATAAACTCTGTTTTATTAAAAACCAATAAAACAGCGAATGCGAATATAGAAAATTAAATTTTCCTCGTTGTCATCTTTTTTATAAAGTTAATTTTAACATTTTATTTTCTTACAATATCTCAGAAAGAAATAAAATGCATTTATTTTTATTTTAAACTTCCAGGACAAATATTTTACTCTAATAATATCAATTTTAATACATTTTATACATATAAATTTCTCAGTTTACTACTACATTAAAAACTAAAACATACATATATTGTATATTATTTTACAGACAAAAAAAAAAGAATTTATTAGTCTATAAATACTTAAACTAAAAAATATAAGCATGTTCTGTATATCGCATCCTCGCATGTCAATAAAATATCACACATTAGGTTGTAAAACATATGACAATAGTGATAATATGTGACCTTGACATCATTAATGTTGACATCAAGTTTTATTGCTAGAACATTAATTGATTAGCACTTTCTATATAATGCAACGAACTAAGAGCTTTTGTACACAATGTGACAATTTTTCTATTACATTGATTTAACTGATGTTATGGCATTAACAGTTTTATTCATTTTTCCTTGATGCACTTAATCCCGGATTAAATTATTTTGTTTTATAATTTAGATATATCCACTGAATTAGTTTAGTATAATGTTTGTTACAAGTTACAAAACGCAGTTGTGGTTAGAAAATTGTTGTTACTGAATTTCTGATTTATTCTAGTTTTTTAATTTAAACTTTAATTAATCTTATTGAGAAATAAATCATTTGTTTTATTTATTCTTTAAAATATAACTATTAAATTTATTAATAGACTTTTATAATGACTAGATAAGTTTTTAAATGAACGCATTTAATTCTGCCATCTTTAAAATATGATATCTTCTTTTCTAACTGATATATTCTCAGAAATATCGGGTGATATAATTGCAAACTATTTGCTTTTGATAATGGGAAAAAATAAAATAAATTACCACATGAAACGAGTTTGCTATCTAAGCCTCAAATCTTATAAAATCTCTGTAACCAGATTCTAAGAATTAATTTAAATCTGCTTCAGTCCGGGGATGTTCTATTATTTTTAATTACTTAAAGTATAAAATCAGGGCCGTAACAGGCAGGAGCAAAAAAGAGACTTTCCCAAAGGTCTCTAAAAAAATATCTCAGTTATTTTTTAATGATTTAATTCATGAATTTGCGAGAAAAATACAATTTATAATGTTTTAATTCATTGTTAAGGGAGAGAAGCAATTTAAAAGCCTTGCCCAGAGCCCACAAAAAACTAGTAACGGTCCTGTGTAAAACTATTTTAAAAAAATAAAAGAAAACATATTTGAAAGCTTAAACTTTTGTTTTTATTTGATTAACTTTAATACTTTATTTATATTTGAAAATATTGTATGTCACCTACAGTAATAAAATTATAATTCAAATACTCTAAAATATATAAATTGTACAAACTGAATAGTCATGGCCCTTTATTTTTCAACAAAGTAAATATTTGAAAATGAAACTTTTTTTGTATATATTTTTTTATTCTTAAAAAAAAATTAAATAATTTACCTTGAAACTATTACAATTATACTTATATCTGTTGTATTATCTAAATTTTATTTAATATAATCTTAATTGAAATTGTTCTTATCAGAATCTAATCATTGCAACTTTTAATATATTTCAATTTATTTTTTATATTTAGTGCTTTTGTTTTGAACCTTTTACAATATTTTGAAATAATATAAAAAATATTTAATTTAAACCTGTAGGTTCTACAAGAAATAAGCTATTTTCTTTTTGATTAAAAGTTTAACGAAAATTAAATTTATATAAGATTATAATTCATACTGTACAAAAGTAAAGCTATGGTTCATTTTTAGGCTTCATGCATGATGAAAATTCAATATCCTTTCGCCGTAACTTACGCAAACATAAACATAACAACGGTGATAGACATATGTATACATACATACATATATGCATGCATGTAGAATATATAGAGAGTACGCATTTGATGACAAACCATTTCACCATGGTTCAACATATTTGATATAACGATATTGATTTATATATTTCGGTTTCTCGGTATAGTAGCAACAAACAATTGCATTACATGGCGCCTATCAGAAATTCTGAATCGCATTGCAAAAATGAAACGGCACACAAAAAGAGATATAGACAAGAGATGAAGTAAAAATGATAAAACGTTGTTGAGATGAACGATGTGACAAAATCAGGTCACGAATTTTAAAAGGATTTTCCTTCAACTTTTGTAATCTTATTTGAATTCTGGATACCTACTTATCAATAACAATTTTATATACTTCACATAAGCCATACAAATGTTATACCAACAATGACTTGTCTTATTTTCTTTTATATGTTACACAATAAAATTATTTCTCTCGTTAAAATGAAATTTATGTCGATCGATAAGGAATAGCAATTTTTATTTTCGTACTTTTTGCGAATTTTATATTTATACTTTTATCTTACATTTTATATATTAAATGAATAAAAATTAATTTATTAACTTCGTATTTAGTATAGTAGCTCAAAGTGAAACAGTTAAAGTATTTTGTTAATTACCCAATCCTATTAAAAATGTTCTACCAAGTGCCGACAGAAGACTCAGTACAATTTATAAAGTATTTTGTCAAAAAAATAATTTTCTGTATTTAAATTCAATATATTTAAACATTTTTGAAGCTTTTATTGGACATAAAATACATAATAAATTGAAAATTGAATCGGCAGAGATGTTAAACATCTATTGATAAACGAAATTTACTTATTTTTCGATTTAAAACATGTTAATTAGTTCAGAAATTGAAAAAATATTAAGTGAGGTCTGTTTACAGTGAGTGCAAAACATAATAATAAAAATAGGAAGAAAGCAATGAAATGGCGAATAAGACAAAAACAAGCTCCCTTAAAATCTTTACCAGTCGTGATGAAAGTTGAATTGTCCGAGAAATAAAAGATAAACCAAAGTTAAGTGCACGAAACCTAGCGAAGATATCTGAAGAATATTTAGAAAGAATTGCTTGCCCAGAAATTATAAACATAAAATTCATAGTTGAGTATTTGAAAAGAAAACCTATATAAGCCAAGTTAACAAAACCAAAAGCTTAAAATTTACTAAGATACTATTAAATAAGGATTAGAACTTTTAGAAAAATGGCTAAAGAATATTTAGAAGCAACTGCTAGTGCAGAAAATATTAGAAATTACTAACGAATACATCAAATTCATAGTCGAGTAGTTAGGAAGAAAACTTATATTTGTCAAACTAACGAAACTAAAAGATTGAAGTTTGTTTAACAACTATTAAATAATAATTTTAACTATTAGAATAATGACAGAAGAATATTTGGAAACAATTGTTTGCTCAGAAACTACCAGAAAAGTCTTACAAATACATCAAATGCATAGTCAAGTAGTTAAGAAGAAAACTTAAATTAGTCAAATTAAAAAAACTAAAAAATTGAAGTTTCTTTAATCACTATTAAATAGAAAAAAGAAAACATAGGTTTACGACTTAATTTATAAGAAGCGTATAATAGTTATTTGTGTATTAAGAGCGCAAAGTGGGACATTGTCGATTGAGAGACTATTGCCGGGCGACTTAGGAGTGCGGCATTTTCTCGAAATCGACAATGTCCATTTGCGCTCGAAATACACACAAGATTTTTTCTACTGTCGCCACAAACTTTAAGAGATATTTGAAATTTGTTTTTGGTGTTACTGTGATGTCACACTATTGCTATCTTTGCACACTATAGAGTGTGGTGCGGAGTGAGATAGGAATATTAGTTTCGCCGTGACATTATATTGATATTATATATCAATTGTAGTTAAACTGAACACAATTGATTCTTTAATATCTTTTTTTTTATAAATTAAACGAACTTTATTTCAAAATAATAAAAAAAATCATTTGTCGTTATTTTCTATTCTTACTGAGCTATTCAATGTAATCTAAGTATTTTTAATTTCGTTTTTGTAAACGAATGCCCTATTTTATTTCTATACTCCTTAGCAGGGCATATTTTGTTTGGTTATGTAATATACTAACAGAGCAATTATATGTCAGATTGACTTGTGAAGGTAATAAATGTGTAGGTAACGACAGTGGTATTAATTTTTGACTAAACATTTCCATTAAGATTGTAAACAAGTAACATTTTATAAAAATTTGGACAGCGAGCGTTTTTTTTTATTTTGCCGCTCTAGAGCGCAAAACACCTACTTTGTATAGCGACAAATAATTCATCTCCACTAATTAAAAACTATACATAGATACTTATTGATGTTTTATGTATTTATTGCAAGCTTCTGATGATGGCATAACTGCTGACATTGTGCATAAAGGCTTATTGTTAATTTTGTAAAACAAACCAAGCATTTTATTTCAATTATTTGATTATTGGAAAAATATTTAAGAACAACTACTTACGAAGAAAGTATCAAAAACATCCTACGAAGAAGTTAAGAAGAAATCTTATACCAATTAAGTTAACAAAAACGAAAGGTTGAAGTTCGCTAAAACGCTACCAAATAAGTTTTTTCAACAATTGGAAAACCGTCAATTTTTAATTTTAATTTTATTTAATAAGATCTTTTAAAGATAACCATTTCAAATTATAACATCTAATAAAAAAGAACACAGCTCCATTCCAAGAAAATATATTTCACTCTCAAGTAATAACAACGAATTACAGTTGCATTTAAAATTTTCAACATGGAATGAAACAAGAAGAAATAAGCTTAATTAACGTTTTCCCTAATAAATTCAAACATAGTTTGTTCTTATGTTCGTTTAATCGCGTGTTGAAATGAAAAACATAAATGAACAACGAACATTCTCGCGTGTAAATGTTAAAATGATTGTAACTATGTGATAAACAATTTCGTTTCAATGTTTTACGAGTATTTTATAGACTATTAGAAAAACACATTGTCTTAAAACAGTTACAATAGAAAACACTTGTAATAATTATTCTCGAAACGCATACAACACGTTCTTATTAAGATGTTATTATTTAAATAATATAAATTATTAAAGTACAAATTGTTCTGTTTCCATATGTACATTACATCTTAAAATATATATCCAACGTCAATTAATATTCTTCATGAGCTGACAGAGAACAGACAACAGAGTGAAAGGTGGTCGAGTTTTTGGTTTACCATCGTACCCTTTCATCTTTCACGTTCGTATCTAGCTTGAATTTGAACCCCAACCCCTATCCCTTCCCCAATTTTCTTTTCTTCTTCATCTTGTTCTTAAATTCTCTCACTTTAGACGCTTCCTTCTAATGCAAGAGATTTCTCTGCGCTATGCTACCGAACAGCACAGTACAACGATCATGACTGATGGCTTCTCTAAACGAGAAAAGAAAGGTATTACGAGTTTGCAAACCGTTCATTTTCATTATAAATCACTTGATGTTTCTATCTTTATTTGATGCTAAATAGAGGAGACAGCTCTATTTGAAATATTTCAAGATATTATCATTTTAATATCCGTATTTCAATTATATTATATTAATATTAAAATATTTTAATATCGTTGCTATTAAATTCAAATTAATTATGGATATTTCAAGCGCTTTATAAACAATAATTTTACCTTCAAAAAGTCAAAAATTAATGATATGCAACATTAAAAAGCAAGCAAATGTATAAATTATTTAAATTAGATTTTTATTCGATATATTAAAAATAATTTAATATCTGTCGACAATATAAAATTCAAAAAAATATATAATGGTTGTTGTGAAACCGTATCTTTTAAATATGTTATGTGAATATATAATTTCGTCTGACAATGTAATCCACAAGTCTGAAAAGGTCTTTATTTCTTGAAATACACAATTTGAATAATGGTAAACCAATTATAATTTTCAAATCGCGTCATAAAGAAGATGACAATTATTTGAGAGAAATTCGTATGTATATACGCAATGTTCTAAAGTACATAAAAAATATATTTTTGAATTGAAAATTTCAATTATTATATTTTCGAGAATTTTTTACAAATGGAAATAAAATTATATATTTCATAAAATGAATAAAATAAAATAATATTAATACGAAAACTTGTTTACAGTTTTATTCTATTCGCAAATAATAACTTCGCGAGCCAATTGGTGTTATGAGCTCATGTTAGTTTTAAGTTTAGTAAATATTATTTATTTACTTATATTTCATCAAATGCTGTAACTAGCAGCCAAAATACCACCAATTTCCCATATCAAAAAAAAAATGAAAAATGACAGAGATATGAGCCAATAAGTAAGGCTCTCTTTTGAAATTCCTTACTGATGGCGTAGTTATTTTCTGTCAGGCATTGTATTAAAATATATATTTTTTAATTTCTTATTTAGAAATGTAATAGCTTAGCTTAACGTAGAGAAATTAATTTTTTTTTTTGTAGAAATTACAGCGTTTTGAATAAAAAATTATAATTTTTATCAAAATGTTAAGTAATAAATTTATAACTTATAAACATGGCACCCAATTGAAAAAATCCTATTTCACGTCTTAGGAAATATTATAAAGAATACGTGTTGTAATGTTTAACAAAAACAATTGAGTAGATCTTAAGAATCTGGTACATCAGTTTGAAAAAGGTAGTTTCAAGAAAAACGCAAAAGAAAAAACAGTACAGCGTCAGTGTCTTAAAACCAAATATTTATTCTAATTTTAATATATATTCTAGTTGTATAAATATAAATTTTGAAAACCAATAGTTATTAACTTGTAATGAATTCAATGAAAATGAAGTCAAATAATGTGATAACACTTTAGTAAGTAAAATATTTGTATACGCAAATGAATAATTATTTTCCTTAAATAGTACAAGAAGAGGCTTTAGAATAATTTGAAAGAACACTTTGTATACACTTGTAGATTTGCTCGGAAAACTAAGAAGGTGTGAGATTCAGTGGTTGGCGTTTGGTGAAAATGATAAGGGTTGTAACAAGCATTTCGCGTCGCGTACTATATAAGGGTGGCGCACACTGATAATATTGTCCTCTTTATTGAACCAGTGAGTTTATGTAGGACGCATGTACTGACAAACACGTTGTACAACACGTATGAATAATTAAACAATGCAGCGTTTGCTTACTTGCTTGCTTTACTTCTATAGTTTGCTGCTTCACTACCTAACACTATTTTCAACAGGATACTCTTACAATTTATTTGACTCCAAAAACCTTTTTTTATTAATACAATTTCAAGTCTCATTTATGTATGTATATCTGTATTTCGAAGTAAAATCCGCTTAGGTGAAATTTTATAGTTCGGAAACTATAAAAGATCTTGTCAATAAAATCGAGCTCATGCATCCATCACTGTATGTTAATAAAAACAAAATTCAATATATGCTTCAACTATTCTAAGAATTACTCAAATAATTTTAGAAAAATACATGTCTCGTAGCTTATTGGAAATCTCTGAATATTTACGTACTTGTTCAAGCTTTACAAATTTACAAATATTTTAACAATTCCAGCAGATAAAATAAAAATACATATATGTTTAATCTTTCATTCATTTATAAATTGAATTTTTAAATAAAACAAATTGCATTTTATCAACCTTTCAAATATTTTTTCTACAGTCGCTATACAAAGTAGGCATTTTGCGCCCTCTTTTGTGTGCGCAAAATGGTACTTTGCCGCTCTAGAATGACAAAGTAGAGAAAACGCTTGCTGTCCAAATTTTTATAAAATGTTACTTGTTTACAATCTTAATGGAAATGTTTAGTCAAAAATTAATACCACTGTCGTTACCTACACATTTATTACCTGCACAAGTCAATCTGACATATAATTGGTCTGTTAGTATATTACATAACCAAACAAAATATGCCCTGCTAAGGAGTATAGAAATAAAATAGGGCATTC
>CM008233.1:1749889-1776995 GCA_002278615.1 Pogonus chalceus | reverse complement strand
AAATGGCGCATAAAAGTGATTTTATAATTTTCAATATTTTATCCTTATTGGTCTTAATTCATTTCATACAATCAAATTCTTATATATTTTTGAATAATAACTTTTAAGAATTCATAATATTTAAAATATTATTCAAAATACCCGTTTATACGCACTTAAAAAAATTATTAAAAAACTCGAATTTAAATCAAAAATTTATTTTTTTAATCTTATCTACCCTGATAAAAATATTAAAATGATCTTTTAGGAGCTTTCAGTAAACAATTCTTATAGCCTGATTTCTTAACAAATACTTAATTTTAACCTAAAAATATTTTCTTAAACATATATTGTTCTTCATTATCGATTGAAAAATACAAAAATAATTCCAAATAAATTCAATAAACAAAATATCTTTGTTGTCAATTATAATTAATTTTCTATAAATTTCAACATAACGTTGTTATTTAATTAACTAAAAATGTAAATAGAAAAAATCGTAATAAATAATAATTAATTTTCCATTGCATTGTGACAAACAATTTACTTCTATATTTAATTAAAATAATATCAATATTGTCACAAATTGTTAAATGTAGTAAAAAGTATATTTCTATAAATTCATACCAATAAATAATAAAATTTTATATCAATTAATAAAATCTTATCCATAATTAATTTGTTTGGAAATAATTGTTCAGTTTTTATCATTTATTTTCAAATGAATAAATGGAAGTAAATAAAACCCAACATTGTGCAAATGCACAATTGCAAACAGTCATATAATGCTTATCAACATTTTTATTGTTGCATAAATGCAATGAAAAGCATTGATTGCGGTTATTTATCGCGAAACTGAAGTTACTTTATGTATAGGTACACTATAATTTATTGAAATTTGTTACCCTTTTCGCTTGAAAAGCTTTATGATACTGCACCGGTCAGTAAACATAAATTAAGTACTTTTATAATATTCATATTATTCTTGTAAACTTACTCATTTAAATATTTATAGCGTAATTTACTCATAAAATATTATTTCTATCGTGATTTAAATATACATTAAGTAATAATTAAAATATAAATACAAAAGCAGTATATAAAATATTGAATAATGCAGTATTTTATACTTTAATTTTACAATAACGGGTATCATTTACATATTGTTAGTATACCGACGATATTGACATGTCTATACTTGCCGTCACTCAGTTATAACAATGAAACTGCATAAATCATTGTTTCTATTCATGGCAGTTTGATTTAAAAGAATGTTTCTAGATAATAGTTTCAGTATCTAGCGAGTGCTTGTTTTGTTTTAAATGTGTTTAGATGAGTCATTGCAGCTATTTTGAAATATAGATAGGAAATGAAATATTACATTTGTAAATAACAATTTGTTACAAAATATGTTTATTTTTACTACATCTATGCTTGTACTATATATAATCGGGGCCACGAAACAATGTAATTGCATAATAATAATAATAAGCAGATATTTTACTTCGACATTCGTTATTATCTTTTTGTACTCATGCATTNAAAAAACTGTATTTATAATAAAAAAGTATAGTTTTTCAAACTTTACTTTTCCTAATAATAATTACAAAAACTGGTAAATTTAAGAATGAAATGTAACTTTTAAGTATAAATTTAGTGCATTTCATTAACTCAGTTGGCAACACATTCTGTCTGATTTGACAGCAGTAACCTATGAAACGTCAAACATAACCATTAAAAATAATATAAATAATTAATTAATAGTTTTAAAAAGTTTAGTTGACATTCTTCTCAATAATGAGAAGTACGTTGCAACTTTATTCGAAAAATTATTTTTACAATGGTTTGGTTACTTCTTTACAAAGCGTTCGTATATATTTTTCGGAACACATAAAACGTTCCATATCGCGGGGTGATACCATCTAAACATACAATGATTATACAATTACATTATTTCGTGGCCCCGGCTATATAAGTTAAACATTTCGTAAAAATGATTTTAAGTATAAGTTGAAATAGTAGATACAATTGTTAGTTAATATTTTTTTGTTTAATTACTCACTTAAAATAGACAAATAAAATACTAAATTTCGAACAAATTTACAATTTTTTAAATTGCTATAGCTATAAACCTTTATTTGCACCTCTGACCTTTTTTTAGCAGAGGCCGTATCAATAAGAACTTTTGATATTTCATTTAGGAAGATGATTATAAGATCTGGATAAATTTTCATTCCCATCGGAATTCTTTCGTGGTTGAATATCTGAATTAACACTTGTAAGTAATAGAAATATATATGATATTTGAAATTATGTTCAAGAACAACGTTTTAGTTAATAAATTATTATTAATTTTCAATTGTTGATAACAATAAATATTGTGCCACCATTAACCATGATTTATTTTAAAATTTGTCGTAATTAAATACTCATTTAATTTAATTTATATAATTGATTTATAAGGACTAATAATAAATATTATGTATGTAGTTCATATCAAAATTATATCAATCAACAAAACATGGTATAACAAATAGACTTTATCAAAATGCAAATAAATTATAGTTTTGAAAAGATACATGATCAGTACATAGAGGGTCATTTGTCAATATTTTATGTTTCAAACCGTTTATTGGAAAATGCTTTGTGAAATAAATTGCAGAAATTGATGTTATTTATTGCATTATACACAATTGCGGTCGATAAAGTGTTTTATGTTAATAAATAATTCGATGTAAAAGCTAAATACTGTCACATATTTTTATTTACAGTTTCAATTTATTTTTATTTCATTATGTTTGTCGAAAAGTAATGTCTAAATATATATTTCATACAAGCGGAAATATTTTTAATCTCCTTTTTCTACTTATATTCCATCTTATTAAAAGATAATCTGAAATCCGTGACTGGAATACCCAATACATTAGGTAGTAACATGCTGGGTATAGTATTTTCTGGCGACTAGAAATATTCGACCGTGAAATTGAGTAAGCCTGGACGATTGTCGATTGTCACAAGGCAGCCAAGCTGAGTTAGCGTCACCGCACTCTAGATATCATTCCGTTTCCCTGTTCTACTTCTACTCTAAAAACACGTATATCTTTTCCGTTTCTTTTCAGTGAGATCGTACAAAATAAATATATGTTCCAATGTACGTGTGGTAGTAGATAAGGTATGGATCAAAATGTGTGTTTTTCAAAACTAAATCATGTTTTCTTTTTATATATCGAAGGGTCAAATATGTATAATATAAAAATGTATTGAATAGAAAATTTATTCCAATTTTTATTGTTATGCTAAAGTTATAAGATACTCAAAAAATATCACTTTAAGTATTTTATATTTGAATTTGTTGAGTTTTTGAGGAATTCAATATAATTAGCAAATATTATATCAGAATTTCAATATTTAACCATTATTTTGCAATAATTTTCAATATTTTTTACAAATACAAATAAAATAAAACAGTTGGTACACATGGTTCGATAAAGAGAATAATGAACTGTGTATATACAAAGTTTCAGCTTAATAGCTGCATTATTTATCGAAATATAGCATAAAATGAAAACGCTCGAAATAGGAATAAATAGCTGACTATTTTTTCGCGAAATTGTCCTAGTTTGAAGGGGAATATTATTAGTTGTGTATTTGCAAAGTTTTAGTTTAATAGAGCTATTAAGCAGCTCTGCTTTATTTACTCAGATATTTGTAAAAAACAAAAATTCTCAAAATGGGAATAAATAGCTAAGGTGTAATCATACAATTTTTCAGGGTTGAGAGATTTAAATTTAAATAAAAAAATAATAATTTNCACAAGTCCAAATGATGAAAAAATTCGCCCAACATAAGCTGAAGACGAAGTGGCGCATAAAAGTAATTTTATAATTTTCAATATTATATCCTTATTTGGTCATAATTCATCTCATACATTCAAACTCATATATTTTTGAATAATTACATTGGAGTATTCATAATATTTAAAAATTTAATTAAAAATAACCGTTTTTTCGCACTTGAAAAAGTGATTAAAAAATTCTAATTTTAATCAAAAAAATTATTTTTTTTTAAATCACGATTTCTAGTTTATTAAATAATTCAATAAGGAATATTGTGATTCCTGTATATTCATTATAATTTCATTATTTATCTAAATCTTAGTAAAATCATAAAAAATATCTAATGTAAAGTCTAATTTTTTTATCACAATAATAAAAATATTACTAATGAATTTTAGTTATTGTTGCTTTAGTACAATTTAAAGAGAATAGAACAATTCGTCCTAGTAAAATTAAAATATATACATATCACTATAGAATACTAATTTGACCAATTTAATCCAAAACTAAATGATAAAATACATATATAAATAGTAAAAAATAGTTATTTCCAATTAAAAAAAGGTTATGATCAAATAAAGTTTGAATTAATATCAAAATGAGATAAATTTAAATCAAAAATGAATCCATAATTTCCTGTAAAATTTATAGCCATTCATGCATACAATACAATGGCCATCATGAAAGCTATAAAGCAGAAATTCAGAAATTTAAAACCTATAATTTGGCAACACCGATGACAACAATTCATTTTACTGAGATTTGAGCTAAACGAGAAATAAATGTCCATTTTACATTTACAAACACTAATTTCATCATGTATTTTACAACGGTTTGTTTGTATATGGGCGCACGTATGTCCGAGCATGTATGTTCCGTTCATTTCATTTGGGGCAGCTCGTAGTAGAACTCATCACGGCTTTTCAGTGGTCACTAATACGTTGAAACAATGTAACCAGCTGTCTGTACACGTCGACCAAAGAATCAACCTTCTGCGTTTGCTCTCTGGTTCAATTATTTTGAAATTATCTCCGCACTGATTTCGCACGATTCCGCAGCTTCAACCACCATTACGGGTCACTATGTCAAAATATCAGGAAATCATTTCTTTTTTTATTGCGTTCATACTTATAAAAATCATTTTTTTTTTTTAAGGGCTTAAACCACTTTGAGATTTTTTTTTTTTTTTTGCTAGATAAATTGTTTATACTTTAAAGAAAATTTTAATCGCTTAACTATTTCAAAATTCAAACTATTTCCGAAGTTATAGCAATTAGAATGAATATTTGGTGTTAAGACGCTCATGCTGTACTGTTTTTTCTTTTAGGTTTTTCTCGAAACTACTTCTTTCAAACTGATGTACAAAATATCTTAAGATCTACTCAACCGATTTTGTTAAAACTTACAACACTTATTCTATATAATATTATCTAAAACTTAACGTATGATTTAAATAGGGTGCCATGTTCATGAGTTTTAAAAAACATTTCGAGTTTTTATTTAAACCGCAGTTATTTCTATAAAAAAAATTCCCTATGTTACGTCTTAACTATTACGTGTCTAAATAAGAAAAAAAATATTTATTTTTTTTTTACACAACATCTGACAGAGAAAATAAGTACTCCATCAGCAAAGATTTTCAAAAGCGAGTCCTACTTACTGACTCATATCTCTGTCATTTTTAATTTTTTTTATTCTTTATTATATCAAATTATTCATAAAACTATTATGTATATGTATAAAATAAAAACTTTTTTATATACTTAATAGCTGCGTCAAAAATAAATGTTTACTTTTATATCCATTTTCCGAGCGGAAAGGTGGAGTAACCCCTTAATGAATTAAAATAAATTCTAACAAGCAAGTACAGCTATTCACAAGTTATAACTTGTACATTTTAGACATAAAACTAACTAGAAACTGTGCGGTCAGCACACAACTTCAGTTAAATGTTATCTCCAATTTATAACCAAGCACTAAATTTTAAAAGCTAAGTACCTAATCTTATGACCAAAAAGCACCAAATAAATTTGGCAACGATTGAAATTAAACCGGGTTCTTATATGTGCAAGTTAATAGCTATTTTTCTGAGCTCATTATACATTAAATAGTAATCTTTTTACTTAAAATATTAAGGTGTATACATCAAAGATTCTGCACTTATATACTTAAAATAATATGAAAAAAGAGACCAATTTAAAAAATGTAATGTTATATATTAGGGATATTTGGCGATTTTCAGCATTTTAGTTTTTTGTGATAACTCCGCGAAATAATACAGCCATTAAGCTGAAACTTTGACTATGTACATTTGTATCAATCTATTAAATAATTTTGCCTTTAATATAAATAATAAATTTAAGATAAAAGCTAAGTCGCAGATAAATAATTTTAATTACTAGCTTTGTAAATATTGTGCACTTTACATGCATATTAATTAAATATTCTCATTGATGTATAATTAAATAGTAGAAGTTAAATAATTTTGTGTTACGGTTAACAATTAGTAGGTCAGGGTATTCACTGGTTCAATTGCATGTTTGAATGTTGTCAAATTTGCGTTCTAGCCTGGACTCACGTCTTTCCATGTACATGGAGTCAGTGATGAGGCCTTAGTATATAAGTGAAGTGGGCAAATTGCCCATAGAAACATGCCAACACATTTCTCTAGCCCACAAATTAAATTTCCAGACGGGCTTGGAATAGTTTCGTTTCGTTTCTTGTGTGGTTTAGCGGAGAGCGAATGAATTCGTAACGGGTACGTACTAACATGTACGCTTAACTGAATTACTGCGTCATACTGTGGTTTAGAGGGAATGAATTGCTTTAGTTTTAACTTTCTGGATGCGTTATTATTCATTTTACCAACTGATTTTATATCTCCTAAAGTACTTCTACTTTAATCATGTATTTTAAGTCTTTTTTGATAGGAAACATGTCATTCTTTCGAACTGTTGCATTAAAAAACAATTAAATACAATATTTTAAATTTCTGAACCGTTCGAAATATATTTAAACAAAAGCTTCAATTTAGTTCGAGTTTTATAAAATGTTAAATAAATAAATTTAGTTATTTTATTCACTAACAAATAATAAATTAATTTACTACATAGTTAGTCACTCTGAGAACTTTTGAATAGAGCTAAATTTCAGTTCACTTTAATTAAATTCATTTAAAATTTAATTCAATTTAAATAAAATAAATAAAATAACAAAGTGAAACTCGTATATGTCGTTAATTTAATAATTGTATGCATTTTCTATATATGTATAAATAATATATTTTTATTCCTACACTTTTTGACTGCAACGGTATGAACCCTCCTCATTTTCTTCCGTCTTACAGTAAAAATTTGAGGTATTTTTTAATATTTAAGATTATTTTTGTATTTGGATTTAATCTTTAACATATTTTAATATTTTTAAAGCTTTTTTTTAGACTTTAAATGTATAAGTAATTCAAAAAGGGATTGGCAGAGAGATAGAACGAAATTTAATTATTTTGATGCTCAGACACCAGAAAAAAGTATTAACTACAGCAAGATATAAAGAAAGCAAGAAAACAGCGAATAATATATATAAACAAGCTCTCCAATAGTTTGGATTGTCTAAAAAATAAAAGAAGTTTTACAGCTAAGTGCACGAAAACTAGCAATAAAAACTGCTTGCGCTGAAACTATCAGAAAATGTTCTTCAAAAACATGAAACTTATGGTCAAGTCAAGTATCTAAGATAAAACCTTATATTAGTCAAGTTAACAAAAATAAATGACTAAAATTCACTAAAAAACTGGTTATTTAGAATTTTTATAAGATTAAATCGATAAAAAAGTCAATAAATTATAATAAGATAATAGAGTTCATTAATTTACATATCTAGTGTTTTAAAATTTTAATGTACGAGTTTTACTTTGATATACTGTACATATTTGTACAATATTTAAACTAGAAATTTTATTTATTTTGTCTTTATTCTATGCATGACGTAATTTGAATAATTTATTTAAATATATTGCATTTTTTAATAATAAACAAAAAAACTTTAATATTTTAATTAAAATAATAAATAAAACTCAAATATTATTATTTAATAAATGAATGATTTTTTATTTACGAAAATAAATAATTTGTTTGTCATATCTAGCAATACTAATGTTTTAAAGTAATTAAAAGTTTATTATATTTTATTTTATGTGAAATAATTTATGTAGTATATTTAGCAAGTAAACATGAAACATAGAATTAAAAAGTTCGTTTTCTTCATTATATCAATTTACTGTACACAAGAACTAAATTAATTAATTACATTTTCAACAATATATAATTACCGTTTTGCTATTAGCTTTAGACAAATAACAAACAAAATATTAATACACAATTTATGTATATATTTACATTGTGATAATTTAGATATTAATAATACAATAATATTTCTAAATTTACGTACAAAATAAGTTAAAGTTTTTGTGTAAAACAATATAATTAAAAAGAGTTTAATCTTTCGACAAAATCACGTCAAAAGTAAGTAAAGTAGTTCTTGAACGTCTACAAGTTTACGTAGTGAGAGCAGCTGCCATCATCGTGACTTAAAACCAAATTTAAGGATCACAGTATTAAACTAACATTAAGAAGTTGGGGTTAATGCCAAACTTCAAAATTTCAGCACAAAAATTTCAGAATAATATGCTATGAATACTTAACATATTTTCTTTTGTTCATAAAATTATATTTAAATATTCATTTTATGTAAACTATCGAACGATAAAAGTAAAACATATTTTTTCTGCAGTCGCTATACAAAGTAGGTATTTTGCGCTCGCTAACGTTACCTACACGTTTATTACCTTCACAAGTCAATCTGACATATGATTGCTCAGTCGGTACTTTACATAACCTAACAAAATGTCCTGCTATGTAAAATTTATTATTTTTTGTTAAAGTTGCTGAGTCTATTGTGGCGACTGTAGAAAAAAATCTTGTGTGTGTTTCGAGCGCAAATGGACATTGTCGATTTCGAGAGAATGCCGCGCTTCTAAGTCGCGCGGCAACAACCTCTCAATCGACAATGTCCCACTTTGCGCTCTTAATACACAAATAACTATATTGTAATGCAAAAAGCGCAAAATTTAACGTTTTTATTATATTAAAATTATATTTTAAGTACATTTTATAGTAAGATTTCATTTGTTAATAATATTAAATACTTAAAAGTCTAATGTAATATGTTTTAATAATATTATAACGGCAACATTAGAAAGAATTTCCTCTATTTATTTTAATACAAGCAGGTACAAAAATTTAACCTTTTTATGCAAGCGCCAGAAGATGGCAAGGGTTTGTTTATTTATTTTAGTATAAACAGGAAGAAGAATTTGATCTTTTTATTCTAGCGCTAGCATATGGCAAGAGTTTTTTTATTTATTTTAGCGCAAACAGATAAAAAAAATACTAATATATATAATTTAACGCCAGCAGGTAATAGAATTTGATCTCATTATTTTAGCGCCAGCAGGTATAAGATATTAACCTTATTAGTTAAGCGCCAGCAGGTAGTAAAATTCGACCTGTTTATTTTAGCGTCGGCAGTTAATAGAATTTGACTGGTTAATTTTAGCAACAGTAGACACTTGATTTTGATCTTATTATTTTAGCTCCAGCTGGTAATAGAATTAGACCTAGTAATTTTAGCGCCAACAGGTAATAGAATTTAAGTAATAGCTTAGAAATATTTGATTTTTATAAAAACTTATTTAGTATAAAAACAAGTTTCAATTAATGTCACGAAGCAATAAAATATTAATAACTCTTTTATTAAATTATATTATTTATACTTATTAATATCTTTCTATTATTTGATTATCAAGTTAATAAATTTATTTTAGATTTAGACGACACCGTTTTTAATACAATTTAATTTAATCCGGCCCTGATTAATCCTAATAAAAATTTACAAATTTAAAATATAAATTCAAAATAAAAATTAATTAAAATGTTCACCAAGAACACTGATTGCTTAATTAGTATTTAATTTAATATTGAATATTATATCATGCATACGTATGTTTTAAAATAAAATAAAATTTTATTTTAGTAGTGTTTTGTCTTTTGTTGTGAACACATCTTTCAATCTATTTTAATTTTTAAAGAAAGAAAATAGGTATGTTGATTTTAAATATTAAATTAAATCATTTAAAAACATTGTTGAAATATATAGTAATGTTTTATTATAAATAAATTAAGTTAAAAATATGTTTCTTTGTTACACTTTAGATGTTGAGATAATCTGTAAATCTATAAACATCGAAAACACATTACCATTAAAATGAACATAAAACAGCTTCCATTTTTCTTTGTCATATCAAAATAAAAACTGCGAAAACTGGAGAATAAAACAATAAGTATTGTCATATTTTCCTCGGAACTAATCCGAAACTGGAAGATATATTGTCTGTAGCGTAGATGCTTTTAAACAATTTACTATTTTATTTTTTGAAAAATTATTTCGTTAATAACTGATTATTTTACTTTATTCAGATCAAGAATTTATAAAAAAGTGAAAACTATATTGTAAAAAAACAAGTTGTAATAATTCATCCAAGAATTTTTCTTTATTTTAAAAGTCAAGAGACAAGGGCAGATATAAATAGCTTTTACAATATTCTTTGTAATAAATGATTAAGCATAAGTCTTGTAAATTTTTGATGTTTTGCGACAAATTTCATTCGTCATTTTCGTCAGTAAAAATTTTCTTGGTTCGTTAGAAGACGCGGAAACGCGAGCTTCGAACCGTAATTAAAATTTAATTAGAAATTGTAAGTTGGAAGTAATTGAGTATAAATTACTCGGAGAAATTCATAAACGTGCGCCCGCTCGTTTCTTATTCGCTCTGCTATTAATTTTATTAAATTTATTATTTGTAGAGCGCACAGTTACGTCAATTAAAACTTGCATTATTTTTCAATGTCAAGGCAAAACGAATGTGGCCGATCAATAACTCTGATATTGTATTTATCAACTTGTTCAAATGTTTATTTTACTCAATTTTTATTATTTTTTTCCTCCCACATCTTTAATAGTCTTAAATTATTAAAATTAAAACATCCTTACATACTTAGAGGTACATTTTTGTTCAAATTTCAAATACTAGAATTAAAATACAGCGTTCTTAATAATCTGAACGAAACATAAAATTAATTTTTTAAAGAAACGACTATGTTTTTAATAATGTACAGCGTTCTTAAAAATGAAAATTTATATTGAAATTTGGTCACATTAAATTAAAAATATATTTTTATTAATAATGTTTCTTCAAATTTTTATTAATTTGGTCATATTTATTAAAATTCATGGTATTTTCGAACAACCAAGAGTAAAACCGGCTTTATTTACTTAGTTTTTGAGATTTAAACTTACACTTAATTCCCTAGGGAATTTTTTTAAATTAATTAAATATATTTTTATTAATATTGGTGCATGTATCTAATGTTCCTTCAAATATTTATTAAAATTCATGGTATTTTCGAATGACCAAGAGTAAAACCAACTTTATTTACCTAGTTTTTGAGTTATAAACTTACACTTAATTTCCTAGGGAACTTTTTAAATTGATTAAATAAATTAAAACCGATGGTGACAAGAAAAGCTTACAGATCGCGGCAGTAAAGTTAATTCATCCCTCATAAGAATATTACGTACATTCTCGGGATTAAACTATAACTTTTCTCCCCGGATACATAAATAACTATTTTGTACTCATGCATTGAAAAGTGTTGATTTGCGTTACCTTAGTAACATCCGAAATTTCTATTTACCGCATTGTAACCAGAAAGTCTTACGGAAAATTTCGCAAAAATAACTCCTATTTTTAAGGTATCTATTAAAAAACTGTATTTATAATAAAAAAATATAGTTTTTCAAACTTTACTTTTCCTAATAATAATTANAAACACTTTTCCGTGAACCAGTCGTTCCCGCACATGGTATGTAAATAACTATTATTTGAAACACTATGAAATTTAAATTATACAAAAAAAAAATATTTTATACTAAGAAACATTTTGAAATACTAGAACATTTTTATTTTTATTATATGAAATATTTCCTGCCCAAATAGTTATAGGTAAATCATAAATTGTAGTTCACAAAAACAAAAAATATAATTTATAGACATCCAATAAATATTTCCAATATAAATCAATAACATCAGGTTAGCCATGTTGGATATAATACGAATATAACAAGAGAAAATTGTGTAGTTACTGGTTTTCCGCTAGAGGTTTGTATGCACACTAACAGCAGTAAACAAGTGACAGTGTAAACAATTGCGTTTTGTTTTCTGCATATGCGTTGTTCGTTAAATGAAAAAAAAGAGGTTGTTTATTTACTTAGTAAAAATAGCGAAATCATTTATTGCATTGTATAAATGTATGCTACACTGAATTTACATTTAAATTTAGTTTTATACCTTGTTGTGAGAATCCGTACATTGCAATAAACAAGAAAATATATCTGTTGTAAATAAACTGAGATATATTATGTATACTTGAATTACTAATTAAAATATTTTTCTTATGACTAATGAAAACACTCAGAATTCATTTAAATGATAAACACAAGTTTTTTAAACTTTATTTCTTGAAATTTATTTATATTTCCAAGTGGGCGCGCAGTTTTATGAAATGGCAGCAGTCGCGCATAGTCTTTAAGGACCTATTAGATATTTAAAAAACTAATTAAAAAATAAAATAATTTAGTTCGTATACCTAAATGCATTATCTTTAGATTAGAAAACTATTTATTGAAAAAAATGTACTTTATTCTAAAATAAAATCAAAATTTCAAAAGATCAAGTATAGTCGTCGCCACGAAGCAACGTAATTACATAATAATAAGCAGATATTTAACGTCGACATACGTTACTATCTTGTTCATCTCTTTAACGTCAAGTAAATATACTTCTCAATAATGTGCAGTACATCGCAACTTTATTTTAAAATTATTTATGCAGTGTACGCATATCATATAAACGTACAGTGATTAAGCAATTACATTGTTTCGTGGCGACGTCTATAATAAGAAATACAGCAGTTTTATCATCTGTCTGTGTTTATCTCTCATTTTAGGTTTAATTATTTTTGGTAAAAAAAACTATTTAGTGACACAAATCTTACTTATACATAAAATTAAATCAAAAATTTAGTTAAATCAGAAAATAAGTCTTAAGTTTTTGTCTTTTAAATGTGTACTGTACGAAAATCATTTTTTCTTAAGTGAAAAAGATTTTATGGTTTATTTTTATAAATATATTCTACACCAACTTATTTTGACTTTTATGAATGAACGTTTTCTTTAAATACATCTGCTAACTTTAATGAATTCATTAGTCAAGTAATAACAAAAGAAATGATTAAGTCAGAACATTTCTCTTTAAAAGTGTTGTATATTGTATGTATAGAATTGTGTATTTATTTTAGTGCTAGTGTATTCGATTAAATTTATGGATTTTCATCCATTTGAAAAATAGTCGGTGTAAACGTAGTCATTATGGCATTGTTACATAGTGACGTTACACTAACACGCGCAACAAATTGAGTGTTGAAAAATGAGATTTTAATACTCTACGAGCAGCGAATGAGGACATTCCAGCGGAAATCAGAGAGCGTTTTTAATTTGATTAATGTCGGTAAAGAAGACAGCGTGGTTTACCGGCCGCGTCATACTACAATTCCCGCCATTCGTTATTTCATTTGTTAACGTTCTCACTGGAGTGTCGAGTTGCGTTTTTCATTTGTTACCCTTTCCAAAAAGACGAAGCAAACAAAAAAGTGTCAGCCTAGAAAAATGAACGAATAGTTTTCTTTTAATATCTGCATCACATCACTTATAACTTATTCTAGAATCATTAGTTATTCACCTGGACCTGAAATTGTATAAAGCATTTCAGCGAAATTATTGTTAATTGAAATTGGTTGTTTTCGTTTGAAATCGTAAATTATCTGGAAAATATCATGACGTAACACTGAAATTTCATTCGAAATTCCGAGAAATTGTGAAATGATCTTTACTGTTAAAAGTTTTATAAATTTCACAACTTGCTTGTCGCTTTTGCTGATATTTACTTCGAGGTCATTAATAATTCTGCAAATATCGATATTTTATCATTATGGTTCATATTTGAATAAAAACATTGCATTAATGATCATATACAGCCGGTATTATTATAGTTTTTATTTGTGAAACAATGATTTCCACCTGAGTGACACGTTTTTCCGTTTAGAATTTTTTTCAGCCATTGTTTATTTCCGCAGTCAACTTATAGTAGGTTGTGCAATTTCGTTTTCGCGTGCCGTTGTGCTGACATCGAAAGTTCGATGCCCTCACAAGATAGTAGAGTGCATGACCCAAGTAGTCCAACACTGTCCTACCCCCTGGTGCACACACCTTATGCAGCCCGCTGCGCCAGATGTAATATACAGCTATTTATAACTTAAATGAAAAATTATTCTATTTATTCTTTGTTCTATTTCAATAAAATTTTATTAACTTTTACATTGATAAATTCTTTCAATTATTTCTTTTATGAATCTAAATTATTTTTAAATTTTAAATTGCTTTTAATAGCAGTTTTACCTTCAATATGAACTCAATTTGAAAATAATCAAAATTCATTATTTGTAATAATAAAATTTATAAGTTAAAATCGTTCAACCCGTTTTTGTGAAGATGAATACATTAATTGTTGATATTTTTGTCGCAAATTAGAAAAATAATTTGCAGATTTTGTGCAAAAATAATTATTTGGAGGGTTCTTTTTTCTGAAAACTTATAAAACAACTATAGACAGATTTTAAACTTTCGACATTCTTATTGAGCAAGTATTGCTGTATCTGTCAGCCTTTAATTCATTTTTAAACACATTATCAAAAATATTATTATTTACTATAATACAGAGTGTCCCAAAAAGGTCAAGAATTAAACGTTCGAAAATCGTCTTTACAAAGAATTATAAGGAAGGCTTTGCATCTTAAACCTTACAAAATGCAGCTTCTATAGTTGTTATACAAAGTAGGCGTTTTGCGCCCTCTTTTGTGTGCGCAAAATGGTACTTTGCCGCTCTAGAATGACAAAGTAGAGAAAACGCTCGCTGTCAAAATTTTTATAAAATGTTACTTGTTTACAATCTTAATGGAAATGTTTAGTCAAAAATTAATATCACTGTCGTTACCTAGACATTTATTACCTTCACAAGTCAATCTGACATATAATTGCTCTGTTAGTATATTACATAACCAAACAAAATATGCCCTGCTAAGGAGTATAGAAATAAAATAGGGCATTCGTTTACAAAAACGAAATTAAAAATACTTAGATTAGATTGAATAGCTCAGTAAGAATAGAAAATAACGACAAATGATTTTGTTTTTTTATTATTTTGAAATAAAGTTCGTTTAATTTATAAAAAAAAAGATATGTAAGAATCAATTGTGTTCAGTTTAACTACAATTGATATATAATATCAATATGATGTCACGGCGAAACTAATATTCCTATCTCACTCCGCACCACACTCTATAGTGTGCAAAGATAGCAATAGTGTGACATCACAGTAACACCAAAAACAAATTTCAAATATCTCTTAAAGTTTGTGGCGACTGTAGAAAAAATCTTGTGTGTATTTCGAGCGCAAATGGACATTGTCGATTTCGAGAAAATAAATATTAATGATTTTTCCCGGAAATAAGATCCTAACAGGACAATCTTCTGATCCAAAAAACCTCTAATTCATGATATTCATCAAAATTGATAGAGCCGTTTTTGAGAAACTGATATATACAAAAGAATTGCTCGTTTAATATTATAAGATTTAATGCTTGATTAATCTGTGAAGCTTTTAAAATATATAAAGAACTAAATAATTTCATTATAGATAAAAAATAATTCACATAAATCGTAGTTTTTAGTTTGTAACATTTATCGAAATTAATTTACAGAATTTATTTTATTTGGAGTTAATTTTGAATAGTTAAAACAAATATAATTTTGCAATTTATTTTATTGTTATTCTTTAAATAAATATATTGAAGATCTGAACAATTGTATATTGAATTGAACAGACTGTAAACCTCACAGCAGTGTGCAAAATTTAGAATAATTACATTCGCGCATGCGAATAACGCCTTTCCAAGTTTTATTTCACTTGAAATATGTTTCAATTACCGGGTTACTTGCATTGTAGTTGTGTTTACTACTTTAAAATTGCTGAAATTCTACTTTTACTATACTTACTCGGTATATACACTAAGGTACTACTTTTACTCTGGTTTGTTGCAATTTAATTAAAGAAATTACACAGTAAAAATTACATTTATTTTTATAACTTTTAATATAACTTGTTTATTTTAAATTATAACATTTTTAAAATAAATTTGTAGCTCAACGAAACATTTTTGTCAATAGATTAAATACAATCGAAACGCATTGAAAACAAAAATAAACTCGATACTCGATGAAAGAGATTATTGTTCAACTATTTTATTTTATTTGCACATTTGTCACTTGTGCCAAATCTATTTTCAATGGTCTATACATCGTTTAATCTTTTTATACAATCAAAAATAGTCGATATATTATTTATTGCATAGAAACAAAGCAAAATACAATCATTGAATATAATTTTCGTTATTAATGCATTTTATTTATTGTTTTTTAAATGTATTGAAAGTAATAAAAATGTTTTATTGTATTAATAAGTACACGTATTTACTATAATATACATTTGTATATGTATATGTAGAGACGCCTGGAAAGTATTGTACCAATTGGTGGAAGCGCACATAACCAAACAAACTCATTCTTAAAATTAGCAACTTAAAAGGTTAGTTTAAGACTAATTACAGATTGAGCAGTTAATGGCCAGTTAAAAGTCAAGAAAATATGTATTAGATTTATTGTTTTTAATTAATTTTTAAATTATTATAGGTAATGTACAAGATGTACCAAAAGGGTCGGGGTATTTCCGAAGTTTGGAAACCTTTCGAACATTTCAATCGTTGAAGATGGTCTGTTGGTTTTAATTCTTGCACAAGCTGAATTTTGTAAGGTTTAAGATGCATATCTTTCCTTATAATTCTTTGTTAATACGATTTTTGAACGTTTAATTCTTGACCCTTTTGGGACACCCTGTATAAATAAGTGTAAAATATTTAATTACTAGTACCGTTAAAAAATCTATCCTGGATGAAATAAAAATTCATAAAAATAGATAACTGGAAAATACGAAAAATTGTTTCTTAAAAGATATATTAGTAAGAGACTAATCAATTAAAGACCAATTTAAGATCAATTAAATATCAGTTAAATATTGAGTAAATATTGATTAAAATTTGCTTTATAATATAACAATATTGATATTTATAAGATAATTATAAGATAAACTTATAAGAATATTAAGAATTTTTTTGCCCTCTTTCTTAGTATAAAACAAATATATTTTAACTCAAATTAAATCTGAAATAACTTTTAAATGATCAGTTGAAATTTAGTTAAAAGATCCTTTAAAAATATGTTAATTATAATCAAATTTTATAAAGCTAAAAATACTTAGTTGAACAGACATTTGAGTAAATTAAAAACAAAATCTTTATAAACTGAAGTGTTACGTATATAGTTTTATTTTGCAAATAATCACAGAAAAAAAGTTTCATTATACATAATCCATCTATAATTTTATTTATCAAAGTACTTATCTCAAACTAATGAGGTGTTTTCTGTGTACCTCAAATATTATCGTTTCACGGGTAGAAAAAAAAAACTCAGTAAATATTTAAAGAAGCCAAGATCCATTTACTTCGCTTACCTTCAATAGGTGTTATGAATCGGTCATTATACATAAATGTTCCATTATACAAATACATATTCTTAAGTAAGTTTTAACAAATATTATTATACCAAGAAATTACAAAGGATTTTATATTTATTATTAATACATTTCATTTTCTTGTAATAATAAATATTCACAAAATATAATTATTTTAATAATATTTGTATTTATCAAACTACAATAGATTTTTAATTTATTAAAATTTTATTTATTTATCAACAACTGATATAAATATTTTACCGAGAACCGTTTATAATTTTTACGAATTTAATTTGCGCTGAAAAAATATTCTTAGATAATTAAATTATTACTGTATATTATTATTTTTCTTCAAAATGTCTTTCTGAAAGCCATGTGTATGTTTATAAATATATATTTTTTTAAATTATTATTATAACGTACTTTAAACACTAAATTATATATTCGATAAAATTAGCGCCAAACGCAAACAAATTAAGATATTTCCTATAGTATTTCCTAAAAAACATTATTTTTTTTTTTCATATTATAACGTACGTTATTCGCTACATTATATATTTGATAAAATTAGCGTCATATGAAAACAAATCAGATAACAAAATTAATTAATTTATTATTTCCTGTTACATCTAAAAATAAAACTATATAAATTGTTTTATATATGTATAGCGTTTATAATTTAATAATATAACGTACGTTATCCGCTATTTTATATATTTGATAAAATTAGCGTCAATCGAAAACAAATGGAATAACAAAATTGATTTCTTTAATATTTTCTGTAGCATTTAGAAATAATACTATTTAATTTTTTCTCTATATGTATAACATACGCTATCCGCTACTTTATATATGTATTTAATTAAATTAGCGTCAATCGAAAATAAATGAAGATAACAAGAATAATTTCGTTAACAATTTCTGTAGCATTTAGAAATATATCTATTTAATTTTTTTCATATAACATATAGCGTTTATAATTTAATATTATAACGTACGTTATCCGCTACTTTGTATACCTTATAAAATTATATTTCGAAAACAAATGACTTTAAAAAATTTTCTTTATAAACATTAATTTCTTTAATATTTTCTCTAGCATTTAGAAAAAATACTTTTTCATTTTTTCTCTATGTGTATAACGTACGTTATCCGCTACTTTATATATTTGATAAAATTAGCGTCAATCGAAAACAAATAAAGATAACAAGAATGATTTCGTTAACAATTTCTGTAGCATTTAGAAATATTTCTATTTAATTTTTTTCATATAACATATAGCGTTTATAATTTAATATTATAACGTACGTTATCCACTCCTGTGTATACCTTATAAAATTAACGTCAATCGAAAACAAATGACTTTAAAAAATATTCTTTATAAACATAAATTTCTTTAATATTTTCTCTAGCATTTAGAAAAAATACTTTTCATTTTTTCTCTATGTGTATAACGTACGTTATCCGCTACTTTATATATTTAATATAATTAGCGTTAATCGAAAACAAATAAAGATAATAAGAATGATTTCGTTAAAAGCATTTAGAAATAAAAATATTTAATTTTTTTCATATAATATATAGCGTTTATAATTTAATATTATAACGTACGTTATCCGCTACTTTGTATACTTGATAAAATTAACGCCAATCGAAAACAAATGACGTTTATTTCGTTAATATTTTGTGTAGTATTTAGATATAAAACGATTTTTAATCTTATATTTTTATTTATAACGTTTACATTTTACTATTATAACATATACGTCATTATATATCTAGTAAAATCAGCGTTAAACAAAAACAAATGAAGATTTATTAGAAACATGCAATTACATGTTTAATAGAATAAATAAATTTAAACCATATTAAAAAAAAAGTTTTATATATTAGTTTTTATCATGCAATTTTAAAAATGCTTATAAATAAAATCGAGACAGACCAATTTTTTAATATAATTTTAGTTTTTTAAATTTAGTATTAATTATTCTAACTATAAAATATTAATACGAGTATATACATGAGACTGAAAATGAATACAAATTATATAATTAATTAAATAAAACATCAAAAAGTAACAATTACTAAAAAAATATGTTCGGAACAGAAATGATCGTGTCAAAGCAACTATAATAAATAGTAAAATAAAAAAAATATCCCTACACATGTTGATGACAATAACCGATAATATTTAATGTTTTAAAAACTTCCCTGCTGTTTGTATATTTTTTATTGATCCATGGTTTAACATTTCATGTCAAATAAGCTGCTTAAAACCTCATAATAATTTATAACTCATATATGTACTCAAAGTTACAATATGATACCCTAAATATAGCGGAGTACTATTCCAATGAGACACATAATTATTTATATGTAGTATTATATCAAAGTGTATGCCTACTTGATCAAAAATTTAATATCTTTTGAAATATAAAAAATAATTCATTTATTTATCATTTTTGAAATATAAAAATTGTTATTAACTATAAAAAATGTTTAAATTAATTATTAGCGTAACGTTAAACTATTTTGCTAACGTTTACGGTATTTTTAACGTACGCTAAATAAATACAAATATTTCAAAAACATAATTTATATATTTTTGTCTTAAGTCCTGAAAAAGCAATCCAGAAAATCGAGTTAAAAATTGATTAAAATCAGTTAAAGACTTAATCGCAAATCAAGTTAGTTAAAGATCAGTTAAAAGACCGGTCTTAGATTCCAAATATACTAGTATATTAATATTTAAGTTAAAGAATTTTAATTTTAAAACTTATTCATTAATACATAAATTAAAATATTAATATTTACTTACATTTTCAATAATTATTTAATCTGAAAAATAATTTTTTCATCACTTTTAATACATTTTAAAATTGTTCATATTTCGCACTGGTAACTACAATTCGCAATTGTTTTAAAAATGGAGTCACTAATTCATTAACTAAAACATAAAAAAATTAAATATTTAAAATAATAAGTAACATATCATGTGTTTCATAGTATTAATTAATATAATTAATCAATAATTATATTATTAAAAGTATTCAATATACATCCAGTAATATTCGATTTCGTAATAAATTACAATTAAATCAGGCCAGCCATGAAAAATAAATGAGAATACCGTCGCTACTTCTTGAATATATTGTTCAATACATTTTCTTTATTAGATTATGTAGAGTTTCTTATTCCCTAAATATAAATAAATTAACAGTTTTGTACCTCTATACTTCTGACCTTTTTAACATAATACGTTACAAATTGCACAAATTACAATGAATATTAAAGAATGATAAAAGACATGGATGCATTAATTTTAATCACAATTTTATGTATCTTTCCTCGCAAAGATGTAACATGCAATATAAAAAAATTGCGCGTATCCATAACATTAATGAAATTAAAATTATCGAGCGAACTAATAAATTAAATATTTTAGAACAGGGAAAATTAACTTAAAACGATAAGTATAGAAACATATGTTTTATTTTTATTTATATTTTATAGTCATAATTATTTATTAGATATATTTTATTAATTTTCCTTGACCTGATAATAATAAACAGGTGATTTGACTGATATTTATTTTTTGAATAAAATTATATGTAATAATAAAATTGATTAGTAACAAAATATGGTGGAATCAGTGAAATTATTGAACATATTGGAAAAATAAATTAATTTATTATTATTTTTATAATTTTAGGTTAACTATTAAACATTTTTTATTTGTCTCTATTAAAATAATTATTAATTTCGAGTTTCTTTCGTATTCTTTTTATTTTTTTTGTTTCTAATATCAACTGATTTCATTAGTATTCAACGATAAAAGGACTTTAATTAACTAATGAAGACAATTTAATAGCAGTTAATAAGACTGTAAGCTAATAGCAATTTCATGTAGTGTTGTTATCTAGCGTCGAAATTTATTCTATAATTTTATCAGATACTATGAACCACAGTATATAAAAAAAAAGGAATTAAAGAAGATAAAAATAAAATAAATATAAACTCATTGATTTTAATCACAAATAATTGCACATTATATTGGTTTTTTCACCTTTTTATTTAATTTGGAAGTTTTATTTCATTTAGTTCACACACTAATTGTACATAATATTTTTTGTTTGTTTTAATATACAGGGTTCAAAAACTTGTTTTCCTAAGATTGCTTAGTATTTTTTGGACTTAAGTATAGTAAACGCCGGTATTTTACACATTTATTTATCGATAGATGTCGCTACAATCGCCCCGCGCGACGAGCGAACGACACTGCTTCGTAACGCGCTGTAGACTAACTTTGCTCGGGGTGGGGTAGGCTAGGATACGCCCATTGAAACTACCCCTTTACTCCACTTTTTAGTAATAGAAGTAATGCGCGCGCGCCCTTTCAACAATTTCATACAAGTTCTTATTGAGTTTTCTTTTGCGGTTATCATTTTCATTAAAATCATTTCTACTACTTAAAAAAATTACTTAAAAATTTACGGTTTTAAAACAAGACAATGGTATCAAATTATTTTAAATCAACTTAAGTTTTTTCCTCCACAACTTTTCTCATTCTGATTCTCAATTATTCAATGTCAAAATTTGTATATTTTTTGGTTATATCTGATATTCAATTGTTTTAGTGGTGTACAAACAAATATATTGTAAAATAAATATCTCATTTCCTGTGATACGTACCGGAAAACTTTAGTGACCATTATTTTACCGGTTTCATTCGTTGCTGCGCCGACTTTCACAGAGGCGTGACGTCACGCCAGACGTCGTTGTCATAGTAACGGCGCAAGCACATACAGACGCACAGATAGACACATGGCACGTTGCTGTCCATTGACTTATTATATTGTTATTACATTTTTATTTGACATACAACAATCAAGATACCTTACTATTTACTGAACAAACCCTAACAAGAAATTGAATTGTATTTCATATTTTTTAAGATATTGATATAATTTTATTATAGCGAATAACTCTTTAAGTTATGCCAATTGTTTAATTAAAGACTTAACATAACGAAAAATGAAACGCATGTCGAACTACAATATTGGCTTTAAAATACATTTAATGTAATGGTATATTTATAAAATTTTAATGAATACAAGATGCCTATGTAAGTTTTTTTTTAGGACCATTTTTTCATCCAACCAACTGACTTTTAAGCCCAGTTGTAAATTATATTAATTCTGGGTTTAGTCCAGTGATAAATGTTTTTTAAATTTTTTCAAAAAATAAACCTTATTCAGTGAACTTTCTTGAAATTATTCTATTTGAGTTATTTGTTAAATTAATTATAGTGATTTATTTTGAAATGAAATTTTATTGGACTATTTATAGACTCTCTGATATTTACTTTTTTAAATTCTGTAATTATAGTTTATTTGTACAATTATTTGAATTCTTTGCTTTTTTAATTAAAATTAAATAAAAATCTCATTTGTTTAACTTTATATGAATAGAATATTTATAACATCATATTAAGAATGAAATTCAAAGAGATGCATTTCAATTATTGTTACACGAAAAGCAGTAAATCAAATTAATTTCTTCTATTTAAACACAAAAATCGAATAACATTATATTATTTGAAGTTTTTCATTGGATTTTTTCCATTTTCGGTATGTTTTTTTAATAAGAATTAAATTATTTAATAAAATATTAGAAGACGTTTCATGAACAGTACGTTCTCGTCATTAGTTGTTAGAACTTATTTTTTTTACTAAAATTCTAGTTTGCTTCGAAATTTTACATTAACAGGTTGTTGAAGGATGGTTAAAGCGTCGACAGGTAGATTTTAATCTTATTATTATAGCTTCAACAGATAGAAGAATTTATTTAAGTTACAGCAAGTAGTCGGAATTTGACCTATTTATTTTAGCGCCAGCAGGTAAAAAAACATGACCTTATTTTAGCGCTGATAAGTAGAAAAATTTGTTTTGTTTACTTTATTTTCAGCAGGTAATAGGAATTTGACTTATTTATTTTAGCTCCAGCAGATACAAATTTTGATCTTCCGTTTTTAACGTTGAAAAGTATTTGCATTTGTTTTATTTATTTTAATAGTAACAAGTATTTGGAACCTGATCTATTTATTTTAGCGCCAGCAGGTAAAAGTATTTAACCTGTTTATTTAAGCGCCAGCAATTATTTGAATTTGACCATTTTAACGCAATAAGTTGAATTTAATTTTTTTATTTAAGAGCCTGCAACCAACAGGTGGTAGAATTTTACTTATATTATTTAGCTCTCATATGAATAATATATGCAATTTAAAAAATAGTGAATGGTAGGTAGAGATAAATGCAAAAAAATATTAAATGACCAAATAAATTTTCAATAATTACGATACTTTTTTAATAAATAAAGTATTAAAAATCTATAAANGTGTTCACTTTGTCTGCTTCGTTCTCTTTCTGTCTTTTGCCTTTTCCTCGAGCTTCTGCTTGTGCGTGTGCCTGAGCTTTTGAAAGCAACCTAGTTAAGTCGACTGACAACTAAGCTCATCTACTCTATTGCTTTATTCCGATGTAAGATGTTCCTTTGAAGTTAAAAGTTTGACTCTTTTTTAGGGAAAAGCAACATTTTAACGTTTGTTTTTATGATTGCGTTTGATGGATTTATTTTATTATGTTTGTCGCAAAAATAATTTGAATTGAATTACTGCTTTTATCTATTATATATTTTCTTTATTTTGTTTGTCTTTTAAAATACAATAAAAAATTCGATTCTTTTCTTAAATATACTTTTTTTATTGTAATATAAATAATAATATTTGTTGCAGTTTACAAAATATTTATATCTTTTGTTATTTTTACTAAATTTATTCAAAAAGCTATTAAATCTTTATAGTATATTTAATTAATTGATATACTTTAGAAAAAAAATATTGTTACGATTTTTTATAAAATATTCTTTTAAAAATAGTAATTTTACTACAATTGTTTTGAACTGATNCTTATAATTCTTTGTAAAGATGATTTTCGAACATTTAATTTATCACCCTTTTGGGACACCTGTATATTTATTAACTAGACTTATAAAGTAAAGGACAATATAAAATAAGAGCTGTTATTAGCTTTAAAATTTAAATTGTTTTTTAAAATAAATTTTCCAGAAAATGTATCAAGTTTGGAACAATATTTTTTAGTTTGAATTGAAAATACTTTTAATTTATTTCAGCGAATATGGTAAAAAAATTTTGTGTTCTTAATATTACTTTTTATAAAAAAAACTATTTAAAATTAAAAATTTTAGAAATTAAATCATGTATTTATTTATATTTATTTTAATTTCAGTTGGATGGAAGTTTGTACTACACAAACTTCAGTTTTTCAGCGGGAGGTGTAGGACGAAACATATGTGAAACTTTAGAAAAATTTGGTGCTTCACCAATACTTATATCAGCAGTTGGAAGTGATAACCATGGGGTATACTTACGTTCATTACTTCAACCATCATCTAAAAAAGCTGTAGAAGTTATTCAGGGTAAATCCTCCGCGCAATGTATTGTCATTTTAGACTCTAATGGAGAATGTAAACTTCTACTTGGAGAAATGGATATTCATAAAAGAATTACACCTGATATGGTGAGTTAAAAATTTATTTATTAGTACATAAATATAACCTATTTGTAGTAAAATGTCAGTTTGTATTTATAAATATATAATCACAAATTTTGTGCAAATAAGCTTATCAGTAAATATATATAATATAATCTCTAGATAAAACATATCTCTAATATTCGTGTATAATGAAATAAAACGCAGTCTTTTCGTCATTTTTAAGTAGGTACCTTGTGCATTTGTGAATTTACAAATTTGGTTTACTTTTTCTTGGTCTTTACAAATATCACATCAGTATAGCCCGTCTGTTTAAAAGCAATTAACAATATTTATTGGTATGATTTATTTATTTATGGAACTAGAGTAGAGTTAAATGCGATCTATTGCGTTTAAAGCAAAATAATTTTATTATTTCTTGATTTGAATTTACTAATTTATTTATTTTTTCATTGTACTTAGATTAAGGCTCAACAGGAGCTGTTGATACGGAGTCCCTTAATTGTGACAGACGGTAATCTTCCAATCGAGACTCTTTCTTGCGTGCTAGAAATTGCAGATAAATATGGAAAACCAGGTAAGTTTTATAAAAACATTTTTTTTTTTTACATTTTATATGAACACAACAAATATGAAACCCAAAAAGCAATCAATTTTGGAACGAACATTAAATTAAAATTGTGCATTTTTCCAACAAATAAAAACTAAAAAATATATTATGTATTTATATTCACATCAATTTATATACAGTGGCTCAAAATAAAACTCGTACAGCAAATATTTCAAAAAGTATTCTACAATCTTAAAATTATTCGTTGATTTATTTGTTAAACAAAATTAAATCAACAAAATACGTTTTTCCCAATTTAAAATCTTCGTTACCTAGTGCTTTGGAAAATTTCAACATTTCGGTTTATTAAGTTGGCTATAATAAGGTTTCTTTTTAGCTTCTCTGCCATAAAATTTATGCTTTATTATTATAATAGGTAGAACATTTAGGATAGTTTTGGCGCAAACAAATTTTGATGCAGTAAATTTTATTTTTTAATCAATCTAACAATCATGACAATTAATAATAATTTTTTGGGAATTCGTTTTTTTGTTTTATCATTTTATTGTTTTTTTCTTTACGTTTTTATTATATATTGCATTGTAAATCAGAATATCTATAATTTTTCCAATTCCTGAGCATTATTTACAATTTTAAGGTTAAAAATAACTAAATTTCGTTTATTTATACTTTTTTTTTTCTTTCCTACAACATATTTAATCTTTAAAAACAGCCTAATCTCAAATAACGCGAGTTCTTGCAACGTAAATTTCTATAACACGGATTTATATAGCGCCGGGTGTTAGTTTTTGATTAAATCAAACAATATATTTTTTAATAAGTTTTTATTTATACTTAACGCAAGTTTTAATTATTTATGATTATGATTTATGATATTTATTTAAGTTTTTGATTTTTTTCATACAAAAATCTAACGTATAAAAAAATTTCACCGCTATTATCACTCATAAATTAAAAAAAAAATACTTAAACTGCACGGGTTTTATTTTGTTGCCGTTTTTATTTAATATTAAAATTACCTCAAATTTTCACTGTAAAAAAATAATAGAACAAAGAAGTGTTCATTCCATTAACATAAGTGTACAATGAAATGTCTCCGACAAATGTAGAAATATGAATTTATTATTTGTGAATAAAGTAATGATAATTATGATTCAGGGACCAAAAAAATGATAAAATATAACATAGAAGGTGCAAAAAATAAACAAAAATAATAAAAATAATAATACATATATTTAAAAAGCTTACAAAATATATATTTCAATACATAATGGTAAACGATATAAAGATGC
>CM008233.1:1733574-1749629 GCA_002278615.1 Pogonus chalceus | reverse complement strand
CAGCAAATATTTCAAAAAGTATTCTACAATCTTAAAATTATTCGTTGATTTATTTGTTAAACAAAATTAAATCAACAAAATATGTTTTTCCCAATTTAAAATCTTCGGTACCTAGTGCTTTGGAAAATTTCAACGTTTCGGTTTATTAAGTTGGCTATAATAAGGTTTCTTTTTAGCTTCTCTACCATAAAATTTAAGCTTTATTATAATACGTAGAACATTTAGGATAGTTTCGGCGCAAACAAATTTTTCGTAACTATTTTTGCAAATTTTGATGCAGTAAATTTTATTTTTTAATCAATCTAACAATCATGACGATTAATAATAATTTTTTGGGAATTCGTTTTTTTGTTTTATCATTTTATTGTTTTTTTCTTTAGGTTTTTATTATATATTGCATTGTAAATCAGAATATTATCTATAATTTTTCCAATTCCTGAGCATTATTTACAATTTTAAGATTAAAAATTACTAAATTTCGTTTGTTTATAGTTTTTTTTCCTTCCTACAATATATTTAATCTTTAAAAACCTAACAGCCTAATCTCAAATAACGCGAGTTCTTGCAACGTAAATGTCTATAACACGGATTTATATAGCGCCTGGTGTTAGTTTTTGATTAAATCAAATATATTTTTTAATAAGTTTTTATTTATACTTAACGCAAGTTTGAATTATTTATGATTATGATTTATGATATTTATTTAAGTTTTTGATTTTTTTCATACAAAAATCTAACGTATAAAAAAATTTCACCGCTATTATCACTCATAAATTAAAAAAAAAATACTTAAACTGCACGGGTTTTATTTTGTTGCCGTTTTTATTTAATATTAAAATTACCTCAAATTTTCACTGTAAAAAAATAATAGAACAAAGAAGTGTTCATTCCATTAACATAAGTGTACAATGAAATGTCTCCGACAAATGTAGAAATATGAATTTATTATTTGTGAATAAAGTAATGATAATTATGATTCAGGGACCAAAAAAATGATAAAATATAACATAGAAGGTGCAAAAAATAAACAAAAATAATAAAAATAATAATACATATATTTAAAAAGCTTACAAAATATATATTTCAATACATAATGGTAAACGATATAAAGATGCATATATAAATATAACTACTCGCATTTAATGAGAGTGAAATATATTGTTATTGATTTGGACGGATAAAATCTTACAAAACTAATTAATTATTGATGGAATATTGAATAAACAATTTTATAACGTATTTTACTCAAAATTCCATACAATACTAAAACAAATTGATATTAAAGTGTTAAAATGTGCTTTACATGTAGCCATTACGATTGTGCAAATTAGGGTGCATCTGCATTATTAAATTACGTGACTCACGTCTTAATTCGTAACTTTGTCGAGTTTCTTTATACAAAAATATTGCTGCAAAACCATGGAAAAAGAATGATAAACATGCAAATCCGTAAGACCAACTCAAATAGTTGAAATTCGGATATTGTAACCAGTCACGACGAGTATGAGAACCACCGAAAACTGCTACAGCGAAAAATAGAAAAACAGCTGAAATTTTACAAAAATTAATCACATTCTTTAACTTTTTATTTTACAAACTTACAAGCAGTTGCGTTGAATATAAAATTAATACCAGATAGAATCCATTCATATTGTAATACGAATTCTAATGGCCAACGGCATAACTGCATAGCAATTATAATTTGAGATGAAAAACTTAAAATAAAAGCTAATGTGACGAAAGTTTGTACAGCCATCAACCACCCCGGTAATAACCATTCTCTGATAATATAGTATTCCTGAATAAAAATAAATAAATCGATTAAATTATTTTAATAACTTATCATCAAGAACATGTACATACATGACTAAAAATATAATGACAACCATTGAAAAGTTGATAAAATTGATTGTACGGATAATGGAATTGATAAAAACAATATTCCCATAGTCCCATATTTTTAAAATTCGAAAAAGTTTCTTCAAAAGATTGAACCCAGTACGGACTGAAAAATAAACATTTCAATTTATTTTTAACTCAACCTTTCGACTTAAGTATAAAGGTAATGTTTATTTATATACCTTGCAAAGGCTATTAGAAGAAATAAACCAGCAATATAAGTAATAAGGCCTCCGAAAACCAAGTAATCTAAAAAAATATATAATTAATTATTAACAATTAAGGGTGTGGTATAAATTTTTAGTATAAAATACTTACTTGATGCTTTTGGGTAATCATTCTTTTCTAGCGTCATTTTGAGAATTAATGTAACCTTTTGTTATTATAAAAAACAGTTCATAACAATATTTATATGTCGTAATTTTCGATTATTTCACATTGAATATGTAAACAAGTTTTGTGTACGTTTTCAATACGCCATTTTGAAATTTTTTGTGTGACGCACACCTGTTAGATCAAGACCCATAAGATCATATTAACTCGACGACACGCCTCTTATGTGTCATTTGTTTACAAAGTAGCTATTCTTCAGTCTCCCCTAAACTATTTCACACAATAGCAATTATATAACTTTCTAAACAAACATTAAATTTATTTTTTGAAAATGTAAATAGTTTTCAATTATTTTTTATTAGACAGCGTTGATAAGTTTATGGATATAAAGGAGTGCAATTGTTTTGTTTAGAAACAAAACACAAACATATCTTTTTAATATTTTATTTTTCGTCAATTGTTATAAAACATTTTTATATAATAACTCATATAAAATTATAAACATTTATCTTATTATGTATCTAAGAAATCTTAATTAAGGCAGCTTTAGACCCAATTTGGGATTTAGAAAATTCTTAAAACTAATTATACTCTATATTTAATAATTATTAAATATGTATCAAATTATTTTACTTTTAAAGTACTTTGTACAAATGGACGGATGAAATGGTATGCAAGCATATTTAAACTCATTTAAATATGTTAAAAGTCATGATATGTATAATTACAACATATGGAAGAAATTATGCTTTGCTTTCATGTTCCATTTCAAATCTTGTCTGTGATTCTTTCATTAGTCTTCTATTTCTTTCTTGTACATTGGCATCAACGAAAAATAATATAGACGCAATTAATAAGCTGACTGATCCAATAGCGCCTAGAATGAACGACCATCCAAAGAAATTATTATCATGTCCAGGCATCCAACCTTTTTGATTCGCACAAGATGCAAATATAATTATACCAAGTCCGCCGCAAATACCTATAAAATAATTTTATTTAACTTGTGATAATTATAATTAATTATAAAATAATTACCTCCAACAAGTAAAAGCCATGCAATAACTTTAATTAATAATATAAATCGTTTCTGATCTGGTCCACAAAATAAAAAGTAAAGTAGTACTAAAATGCCTCCAATTATCACAGAAATAAATGCTAATGTAAAGAAAAATTGAGTAGCAATCATAAAACCTATAAAACACAACATTTAAAATATAATTTAATGCTTAAACCTTTATTATGTTATACCGGGAACTAAATATCCACGAATTTTATCATAACCAGTGGTAAATGGATCATAAATCCATCTACAGCCAACGAAAAATCTTCCTTTTACATCCGTTCGAACTTCTAACGATCGAAAACAATGCGTCCATAATCCAAATCTGTCCAATTTAGCACCTGTTATTCGGTAATCAGAAACCAGCCAACTAGGTGTAGCAAACGCTATTGCTACAAAAATTAATCCAAGTACAAAAAAACCGATACCTATATTCCCAGATAACGATCGCTTCTTCATTTCTTCCGCTAAAATATTAAAGTTAAACGTTAAGTTCAAGAAACTACTAAAATAAATAGGACATATATCATTTAGACGACATTTATGATAAGTTATCATAAATTGTTTGGAATAGTCTGTGGTATGTCTATTTAAAAATAGCAAATAAATTATTATTGAGGTAGTACCAAAATATAGATAACTTATCATTATATTACGCTTATAAAAATATTTACTTTGCATTTTAATATCGTAGAAATTAACGAACTTTAACCGTAAACAATAACAGAAAGTTTTTATTTCTTGAATGGTTTATCGATGAAATATTTTTTCAACTCTGCGAAATAAACATATTTTATTATATCATCGAAACTAATAATTATATATAAGAAATAATGAATATGCTAAAGAATACAGAATAGTAATTTGAATGATTCATTAGAACTTCTCGCCACGAATATACGTACATAACATATAACACACACACATGCATAACTACACTACTACTTACCCTATCTGTTTACCTGGTTGTTAAGAACTTCGCGCTTTAATTTAACTTTACTTTAATTATAAATATATTTCGTTGCTAAACAACAAGGACACGCCCTTCTGAAATTAACATGAGTTCGTTTTGACACTTACTATGAGAATAAAACACTTTACACGAAATAACAAACGTTTTTTACTGCACCTTGCATTAGCTTTTCTCCCTCTACTGCTTTATGATTCTCCACACCTTGAGACGGTAGAAACCATAAACCAGTGCTCATAAAAATGTTGACTTACTTTTATTTCATTTGAAATATTTCAAAATTTACCTATTTTAGCATCAAATCTATACACAAATGTCCCAAAAGGGTCGGGGTATTTCCGAAGTTTGAAAACCTCTCAAACATTTCAATCGCAAAAAATGGTCTGCTGGTTTTAATTCTTGAACAAACTAAATTTTGGAAGGTTTAAAATGCAAATCCTTCCTTATAATTCTTTGTAAAGTCGATTTTCGAACGTTTAATTCTTAGACTTTTTGGGACATTTTATACTATTTAATTTTATATTTGAAGTTATTATTTTACCTTTATAGTTTATTATTCAATAATTTTATGAAAACGATAATAAAAAGTTAAAAAATAATGTTTATAAACTTAATTTCATGTTAATTGAAAAGAAAAAAATATTTAATTTTATAATTTGTTATTATGATATAATTGTTTATTAACTTATATTATTTTCTATTACAAGTTGTAATTGAATTTATAATGATATGTTTCAAAAAAATATTAATTTCGATTATGAAAAATCTAATTTTTAAGTTTACTTCCGTAACAAAGTAACTGAATTTTAAATATCTGCTTTAGTAACCTACTTTTGCGTTGCATTAATCTGTACTCATATTGATCGCAACTAATTTTAAACACGAAAATTTATTGAATTTTTTAATGCGCACGCTAAAAAATAAAATTATGGAATAATTTAGCAACAAAAATAAGTATGACATGAGAATTAAGTTTTCATTTATTAATACTAATTTAATTAAATACGTCAGTGACCCAAAGTATAAAAACAAGTAGGTGTGTACTTAATTATTTCACTCATTGTCTTATTATGGTAATTGAGATGACTTACACAACAATTGCATGTATGTACATACGTATATGCTATTGAAAAATAACAAGAAAAACAATTGTTTTGTAACAAATTATTTGTAATGAATGGGTGCTTTCTGTATGGAGTTCTCATACATATATTCTTAATATACATATGATAACGTCTTAAATAAATAGTTGAGTAATATTACAAGGTCAATATATATTTATACCACAAAAAAATAAAATTTGTATAAAACTGAATATAAATATATTCATTAAAAATTAAGCAATACATAAAATGGACGATTGTTAACACTACTTACAAAATACACGTAAATTATTTTAATTATTTCGTAGATTTAATGTTTTTTTGTCAAAATCAAACATTATATATATTAAATAATTAATTTATCACTCATTATAACAATTATTAAGATTGTCAAAAATTAAGTTTAACCAGTTCATAATTTACAATATTTCATAACGATAAAAAAATATAAAATAAATGCTGTGTAAACAGGACGGATTTGTTTTACGTTGTACATTAATTCTATAAAATACTTATTCTTAAATAGATCTTATAATCTGTGATATGTTAAATAATGTTTTTAATAGATACTACTTAAATACTAATGAATATTAAAAGATAAAACGCTCAAAATCTAAATTTTAAGGCCTATTTTTAAGGCGTTCGAAGTTTAAAATATCAGTATATCTAAAAAATATTTTTACTGAATATTCTTCAAACATTAACAAGTATGCTTATACGTAAATCTAAGCATAAAGCATTAATTGTACATTATCAATTTGTCAGTTCAACTTTGTTCGATAAAATTGTAAAATATTAATAACAAATTTACTTATATATCTGTATGAGATGGTTTTCTTGTTTCCATACTATACTGGCTTGGAGGTGGTTGATTTTCTCGTAGCCTTCTATATTTTATTCTTCTTGCTTCGACTAAAAATAAAATACCCGCCGGGAATAAAAATAATGACCCTAAAACTCCGAGAGCAAAGGACCACGAAAGGTTGTTATGTTCCCAATTTGGCATCCAATCTCGTCTATCACCATTAGCTCCAAATGTTAATACGGCTATTAATCCAAAAAATCCTACAATATTTATATATTTAATTATTTGATTACTTAAATACATTGAAGATAAAGTACCTGCTAATATCAAGTCTGTTCCTGTTGTCAACAATAAAAGTAAATATTTATCATGATGTTTACTACAGAAACAATATATCCATGTTAAAAACATTGCTACCACAACTAAAGTTAAACATAATGTAAAGAAAAATTGAGTGGCAATGAAGAATCCAGGCAGTAGAAAATCGTATATAATATAATATTCTTCTTCGAAGACCCACCAACATCCAGTAAATTTAGTTTCATAGCTAGAAAAACAAAATAATTTACAAATAAATACTTGTTTATTAATCAATTAACACTTACTAATGTCTAAAATCTTCAAATCCTTGAAAACAAACCTCCCAAAGCCCTGAAAAATAAATTTATATAGTGATTCATCAGTTAACATTTTTGTAAGCGCAGACTAGGGCACCACTCCCACTTGTAAATAATAAATAACCAAAAATTATGACTGATAATCGATTACCTATTCGCACAAATTTTGGATCCTCTAATTCGCCATCTGTTTCTAGCCAGCAAGGTGTGCAAAATGAAATTATAATAAAAAGAAATGAAACTATTGTTAATGTTATTGCACAGAGACCTGTTTTCGTTTTTGTCGCCATTTTTAATTACCACCTGTTGGTCTGACGACTTACCATAGCCAACTAGATATTCTTTAAATATAAACAAAACTACCATTTTTCTTTACTATTTTAAATAAGATTAAAAATTAACATTTATACAAATAAATTACAATTTATATTAATTAAAATAATAGTTAATAAATTGATGTAGGTGTTTTTATTTAAAATATTTAAGAAAACGATATTAGTTTTTATTGATTTAGATATCTTAAATGGTATTGTCCAATTGAATAAATAAATGGTCCATACATTTTATTTCGGTAAAATATGTACTTATAAGCTTAATATTTAGGATTAAATGTCTTATTTATTATAATATATAATTTTAATATGGTATTTTCCATACGTAAATATTTTAATTACCCTGTTAATTGTTATTTAACAGCTTTAAAGCTGTTATAGGTAAAAATATATACATATAATTGCGAATAATTCGTTTTATAATTATTTATGTTGCACTGATTTGCATATATTTTACTATAAAATACAGAAAAATGAAAATTTTAACTTTATTAAGATGAAATATTTAAATAAAAAGACAATTACATATTTTTATAGTTTGTATATTCATTACTTTTTTATAAAATTTATCAATAAGCTTTCCATATCTTAGAAATTATTAAAAAAGTAAAATTTTGCTAGTATAACTCAAGTTTCTCAAATAATATTTAAATTATCTGCAACATTTGGAATCGCCAATAAAATGTAAATTTTTAGAGTAAACCATATTTCATTGATATTTTTCTGCATGAACATATACAATGACTCAAAGTTAAACTCGTACAGCAAATATTTTAAAGCATTTACATGTGTTACTAGCATTTTAGAGAACTACAACTTTTTGGTTTTGTTAACTTATCTTCTATAATAATTCTTTCTAATTATTGGATCATGAAATTTTCTGTTTTTGTAGGAAATTTTTAAAGTTTTAGCGCAATTATTTTTCCCCAAATATTTTGTTAGTTTTGATGCATTCAGCTTCGGATCAGCCTATCCAATTTTTATTTAAGATATTTTGGAAGTTCATTTTTATCTTATTTGACGCTTTGTTGCTTTATTGCACATGTAGACTGATTGTTATTCATAATTTTACCAATTTTTGAGTAAAATTTACCATTTTAAAATTAAAAATAACTAAATTTTGAACCATTTTCTAATTTATTATGTATATATATAGTCTACAAAGCTTGAAAAACGATTATATATAAAAAATTTCACTGCTAGTATCACTATCCTGACAATCTTTAACTGTACGAGTTNTATTATGTATATATATATATAGTCTACAAAGCTTGAAAAACGATTATATATAAAAAATTTCACTGCTAGTATCACTATCCTGACAATCTTTAACTGTACGAGTTTCATTTTGTCGCTATTTTACTTAATATTAGTAATATCGTAAATTTTTGCTTAAAAAAAAGATATTTTCAAAAGAGATGAACAGTCAACAAATGTAGGAATATGAATATATTATTTGTATGCATAGGTATATTATATTGACGAAGTGTACGAGTTTTACTTTGAGCTACTGTGCAATTTATTTAAATATTTCTGGTTCTATATAGAATAAGGGAATTCGTATATTATTAAAAAAACAAATTTTTACTCACAATTACACATTTAAATAGTTTTATTATTTCATTTTAAGAATGCTTTATTTTAAAAGTAATTTTAATTAGACTTATTATTTCTTTTATGATAGTTTATATATTAATTATTTAAAAATTGTCTTTATTTACTCCAAAATAGATTATTTGAAAACTTCAAATCAATGTTAAAATATATTTTTAGTATTCTACGAACCAACGGATGTACCAGTAGCTGCGAACCCATTCCTTACTTCATTTCCAAAAGGCGTAAGATTTATATCTCCAAATATAAATGAACTTCGATTTATTATAAAAAAATTGGGCCATGAACTCCCAAAAAATACAACTGACATTATCACCGAAGCTAAAGAACTAGGAAAAATTTTATCAGAATATGTAAATACAGTTTTTATAACACTAGGTTCATTAGGACTAATAGTCATCCGTAGAGGCAATGCAACAGATCCATTATTAACTAAAGTTAATAATAACACCGAATTACAAATGCGTTATTATAAGACTGAAGAAATAAAAAAAATTGTTAATGTTAGTGGCGCGGGTGATTGTTTAGCTAGCGGTATGATTTTTGCAATGTTACATGGACTTCCTGAAAACGTTTGTATTTCTGTTGGATTTGCTTCTGCTAAAATGGCTTTACAAAGCCAATGTGCTGTACCAACGACAATGTTTGATAAAAATCATATTTCATGGAAACAAGAAGCGTCATTTATTGAATTATAATGTGTAATAAATAAATGCATTTATTCATTTTAGCTAATTAAAATTTTATGATAATATTTTATATAGAACTTTTACTTTTTTAAATAATTGTGTATCGTTATGTATTTTAAACTTTTAATTATATTTTAAATAAAAAATTATTGTAATGTTTGTGTTTTTCAAGTACCTGCATTTGCATGATAAATATTTAAATAAATTGAGGTATATTTATTTTAAATTATGCGCTTAATTTTCACATATTACCCTTTAAATCAAAATTTTGTAATTTTAACTTTGCGTTTATTTATAATTATAAGAATGTATGTTATATTTTCACCAACTTACAATTAAACGAGAAAAAAATCAATTAATATTTCAGTTACCATAGTTAGTTATCTTTTCGGTCTTTTATTATAATATATAATAAGTTTACGTTGTTATGACAATAGATTATATTAAAGAATCGATTAAAAAGTTTTTGTATTTACTTGTCATTTTATTTGTCTATATATTACTCGCATTTTTAAGAAAATAAAAATGAGTGGTTTGCCTAAATTGCCTGGATTATGTTTTTCTGATCCTACAGTAAGTATTAATTTTAAGTCACACTGTGTAACACATATTTATAATTAATTTATTTTAGACAACAAAATTTCATGTTTCTCAAACTTTTAATTTTGTAAATGGTTACGGTATTCCTAAAAATCATTATGTAGGAATTGGTGGAAAAGAATTAGATAGTCAATCATGTCTTTATTTGAAAAACAAAGACCCAATCAGGTTTTTAACTAAATTTTTTATTAGTTCGTATTTGTTAAAATAATATATTTGTAGATATGATCCATCATTAACTTATGGACGAGTTAAAGCTCCACTTGTACCACCATTTAAACCACATTTTGTACTTTATGATAAAAAATGTTTAACTTTTAAAGCTTTTTTCAAGCAATCTGTATTTGAATCGCCAGACGAACATTATCGTATTAGACATGTTAATATTATTTACTTTTTGGAAGATGATACAATTACTGTTATTGAACCCTTCGTTCGCGTAAGAAATAATACAATATTTACTGCAAATTATACTTTATTTATATATTTTTGGGTGATTAAAAACGTTTTATAAATATATTTGTAGAATTGTGGTTTCAAACAAGGTAAATTAGTCCGTAGAGACAAAATAATTAAATCACAGCATGGGAATTATTGGCACTGGAAAGATTTTAATGTTGGAATTGATATATGTATTAATGGAGTTGTTTATCATATTGTTGACTGCGATATATTTACAAGGGTCAGTTTTATATTCAATATTTTTATTTTTATTTTGTTACATTTCGTAAATTTAGGAATATATGGCAAGTCAAGGAATAATAATAAACCCAACTGAAGATATGCCGCCAGATCCATTTATACAAATGAGAAATTTGAAAACACGTGAAACTACTAGAGTTACACCAACATTAAATGATAAATTAAGAAGATTTTTAGAATATGATGGAAAAATATTGAAGTTTGCTTTTAATATTTATATTATTATTAAATATTAAATAATACTTTTTACTAGGTTCAAAGCAGCTTGGGATAATAGAGATGCTGAATTCGGCGAATTGAAAGAATATGATATTTTATATTTCTTAGCAGATGATTCAGTTTCAGTGAAAGAAGTACATTATCCAAATGATGGTTGCGATCCATGTCCTTTACTTCTACGGAAAACAAAATTACCTAAAAATTGGAAAGATTTACCAGTTACTTATCCATTAATTTATTTAGAACTTTCTGAATCGGAAGTAACTGAATATTATCAACCGAAAGATTTTATTATTGGTGAAACAATTTATGTATTAGGTAGAAGATTTTTAATTTACGATTGTGATTCTTTTACGCGAGATTATTTCCAAAAAATTTTGAAAATTACGCAAGGTCCACCTATTGATGTGTTTGAAAAGCCGAAAGAACCTATAGGAAAGGTTAATTTCTATATGTGGTTGATTTATATTTTTAAAATGTTAATTTTGCATGTTTTTTGGCACTTTATGATTTATTTTTCACTAGTGCATGCCTCCGCACGGCGAATTAGGACTTGGTACGATAGAAGATTCTTTACAGAACTGTTTCATGACTATACCTGTTGCCCCAAAACGAGATGAAGTGCGTTTAATTACAAATGCAAATAAATATTTACGCTATTCTATGGTTCTCGATTGGGTTCACCCAGAAGACAGTATTAGGAAATTTCTTTTATTATTTTCATTGGCTAAAGGAACTTGCGAAATATTTGAACCTCATGTAAATAACTCCGGAATGCTAGCCGGCAAATTTATGAGGTATATAAAATATTTTTGAATATCATAAGAAGTTATGTGAAATATTTTTTTAGGGATTGTTTCTTAAAAAAACCTGGATCACATCCATATAATCCAGAATTTTATACACCTGCTGATTTTTATATTGGAGCAGTTGTTGTAGCAAATGCTCATCGATTTATAATTACTGGAGCGGACTTAAATGTTTATCGATACATGCAAGCAAATCCAGAAAAATTCCCGACAGAAGTCATGGATAACGTTAGGAATTATATGTTTAATGAAGGATTCCTTAAGGATGATTTACAAGTATATATAATTTTATCTTATATAATTAAATATATTCAATAATATTTGGGTTTTATAACAGGAAAAAGTTGAAGAAAATGCTGAAGCACACCGTAAGAAAGAATTAGATGAAATTGGTAAAGAACTGAAAATAATAAAAACAGAACGTGAAAAATGTCTTGAAAAGATCGAAACAAACACAGAAAGTAATAAAGTTAATCTAATACTAGATACTTTGGACAGACCTTACACTAGAGAAGTCTGTGATTATGGTATTAAACCAGTAGTTAAAGAATGTCCTTTCAAAATTGGAGATCAATCGCTTCATTCGCTCAGAAATATTGAATGTCCTGTAAATCCGGAATCATACGTAGTTAAACATGTCGAAACAGAAGAAGAGAAATTACAAAAATACTATGATGATGTTTTGCGTCGACACGAAGAAGCTTGCGTAAAAGCCGGTGAATACAAGAAAACTCATGAATGCCTACCAGGCACTGCAATTAAAGATGATAATTCGGAATTATCTAAATATATTTTAGTTAGTCCAGAAGCTAAACCACAGCCTCATAAAGATAGTCCATGTGTTAAAAAAACTGTACGATTTGTTGAAGCTCCAGACCCGTACAAACAAGAAAAAGATGATATTTGTAATGAAAAAATACCTAAAACAACTCGTGATTGTACTGATTATAGAACATGTTAAAAAAACTATATTATATTATTAAATAAATAATATATTCATTATACACTTTATACAAATTTTGATGTTTTATATAAAAGATAGTGGCATATACAACATTATCAAAACATTTATTTATTTATTATATTGAAATAATTTTAATAAAATTGTTTATTGCAATATATTAATTGATTCTGCAGTAATATTGTGTAAACATGTGGTCAATTATTTATGTGTCTTACAACATAAAAAATAAATATTTAAAATAAATAACCAATGACAAAAATTTAATTGATTTTTTAATATATGTATTTACAATTAGTATAATGACAGTTTTAAAATTTAAATGTAATATATTTTCTTCAGTTCTATGTTTACCAGATAACTGATTTATTAGAAAAATATAAAAAGCTATAGTAATATTCTTTTTATACACATATTTACAATTAAATATTTTATTTCATTACAAAAACATTTATTTTTGTTTATATCTTAATACTATTTAACTAAAAATAATATGAATACTTAATTTAAAACTTTAACATGTCAGAGATAAATAACTAATGATATTTATAAATAATATAAATGAATTTTTGTCATTGATTTTATTTTGAGCTGTTCTAAAAAACAAACGAAGTTTCTTTTGTTCTTCATTATTAAAAATTATTTTGAGGAATGTATTTTTTCTAATTCATGCAACATATACTATAACTAAAATAATAACAAATATAGTGACTAACATGCCGCCAACTAACAGAAGTTTATCTTCACTAACACGTCTTTCTATAAGTCTCATTGTAGCATTACTTAAACCTAAAGTATTAGCCATATCAACAATTCTTCTATGCGCACCTTTAAGTGTTTCTCTTTGGTTTCGTAATGATTCTAATATTGAACTACCTGAAATAAAACAATTGGTTAAATACATCTATTAAACTAAGAATAAATAATTTTTATAAAATACCTGATAAAATCATATCATCTACTCCTTTATGCGCATTCTGTAAAGAATTTTGATGTTGTATTGAATAATCTATATTAATAGCTGTATCAGGATTAGGCGCAAATCTTCTATTTAATAACTGTTCCCTTTCATTAATTTCAGCATTTCTTCGGGCTTGTTTTTGTTGCCAGGTTTTTAGCGCTGCCTAAATATTCATACATTAATACTTTAATATTTATTTATTAAATTAAAAATACATACTTGTAGATGTCGATTATCATATTTTAATTGATCACATCTCATTTTATAATTAGGACGTTGTGGGGCAGGTATTTTAAATAAATAAATATCCAATTTTTCACAATTACTAAAATATTTAAATAGGTAAGGTTAATTCGAAAAACATATTTTATATGTTTTACCTATTAACTTCTTGGATTTTTGTTTGTATATCATTTTCAATTTTTTTTGTGTCACCTGGATTTTTTTCTAATTGTTGAAAACATTCTTGTATTTCTTGTATTAAACGATTTGTAGTATGATATAAGGCTTCCATCGTACGAAATTTAATAAATTTAATAAATATGACGTGTTTAAAAGTTGTCACTTTGACATTTTTGTAGGGTTGCCAACTAACTAATAAATTCTAGAATACCTTAGATCATATATGATCAATGATTTATATTTCAACAGCATTATTATTGCTTATTGTAATTATTTGCCTTGAAAGAATATAGATAAGATAAAAAATATTGTTATTTTTGGAAATTATGCTCGAAAATCGATATAATATTAAATTTAATGCAATAACTATGTTTATAAAGTATTAAATTAAGAATATTTCTATGATTTTTTTTAAACTTCATATATTTAATATGACTATTTATAATAAACAGTAAATAATCAAGAAATTAATACAATTAACAAATATTTTTGAAATTTTATAAATTAAATTAAAGAAATAGACAACTATATTTCTGATATATAAATTATTTACACAACATTATTAAATGCTTTGATCCAATGTATATAAACATATTTTTATTTTTAGACAAAGTTTAGTAGTTAAATATCTCGAATGGCAATTGCAATTTTTCAAATATAAATCAATGTAACAGGTACTTCTTCTCAAATTTTATTACATACTAAGTAAACATAAAAATCTAATTTGCTTTTGTTTACTTGTATGAAACTATTTTTGACCACAAATTTATAATCTTTGAATACTTTTCAGTCATATTGAACAAATATGTAAGATCAGAAATAAAATTTAAAATATAGTTTTAAATAATATACGTTTTATATATAAATATTAATACGTTACAATAGTTTTGCATATGTTAACGATAATAAACGCAATGTTATTAAAATAATTACTAAATAATTACTTGATAAATATTCTATAGACACGTAAAAGTTTGTTAATTTTATATGAATTTGTGAATTATATTTGCTAAGTAAAAAATATGAAGTGCTGTAAGATAAGTCAAGATTGCTATAAAGCGATATTATTTATATCAATTTTTTTGTTACTAATATGGTTGCTTACAGATTTATTTATTATTTTGTATGAAAAGTAAATATTTTACGAAATTTCATATAATAATCTCAAAATAATATAATTTTATGTTTTAGAGAATCATTACCACAAAAAGATGTATGTACTAGTGTAGGGTGCAACCAATCTGTAACAATATATCATAAATTCATGAATCTAAATGCAGATCCATGCGAAGATTTTTATGAATTTACTTGTGGTAATTTCGTTAAAAATACAATAATTCCAGATGACAAATCAAGCGTAAATATTTTTGAAAATATAGATGATATAGTTATTAATCAAATTAGAAATATATTAGTGGAACCAATTAAAAAAAATGAAATAGAACCGTTTAAATTAGCTAAAAATTTGTATCAAGCTTGTATTAATGAAGGTAATTATATATTTTATTGATAAAATTTGAAATAATTTATATATTTGTGCAGCGAATATTGAAAGTCAAGGAATTAGTACTTTATTTAATGTTTTTGCGCGCACTGGAACTTGGCCTGTTTTAATGGAGAATTGGAATGAGGAAAATTTTAATTGGATTGATACTGTAATAAATTTAGGGAAATTGGGATATAGTACTAGTTCGATTTTGTATATTGCTGTTGATTTGGATATAAAAAATAATACAAACCGTATGTTAAGTGTAAGTAAAAATAAATCTAATAACCCGAGTCGAAATTTAAAGCCGATATTGCTCCCTTTAGTTCAAAATAGAGCCTGTTTAGAGCCCAGTAGACGGGAATAGAGCCCATTTAGAGCCCAGTATTTCATACTTAATTAGTTTTTTTAATTAGTATATGATAAATTGAAATTTCCAATATATATCGCTTTACTATAACCGCTTGTCGTGGAAAGTCTTAGATTAATA
>CM008233.1:1692156-1727757 GCA_002278615.1 Pogonus chalceus | reverse complement strand
TGCTAATTTAATAATTTTGCTGTGTTTTTGTTTATAACTAAAATAATTTTTCGTCACCTAGCACCAACCTACATGTGAATAAAATAAAACAATTATCAAAACGATAATCACAAGTTTTTTTATATATTTAACATACATACACACAAACAATATATTACAATTAAAACATTTTTACAGATTTAATCAGCCAGATATGTTATGGAATAGCGATAACCATGTAGACTTATTAAAATTTCAACATGTTTTCTATCTAATATCATGCATTCTTATTAATTTATTGAAAAATTATTGGAATATACCTTTCGGGCGCTTGTAAATATAATTTTATATATTACATTATTTTTAATATGTGATATATTTATATTTACCAACACTCGAAAATACGTTTTAATATATTTAAAGAAATACATTACAAATTCATACAACATTATAATTTGATTATTACCATATCTAATTAACGCTTGAGTTTATAAAATATACTTTAACAGTGTAACAAGAATAATATAAATTTTGTTCAAATAGATTTGTATCGATAAATCATGTATAAATTATTTAAATTCAAAAGGTGAAGTAAAATCTAATCGGATAGTTCATTTTGTTATTATTGAAGCAAAATCGAAATAATACTTTAATAAATTTACAAGCATTTATGAATCTGTAAATTTGTTTATAATGAATATGTTTATACTTTCTAAATTTTCTAAGTTCTATTCTATTTGACATTAATATCTTTTAAATAAGTATATACAGAGTGTTTTAAACATTAAACATAGGCCAGTATAAGATATTAATTTTTTAAATTAATATATTACTGACATTTAGCTGCAGCTGCAAAGTTTTTATTTATTTGACAAAAAAACTTTATAATTATATTTTATATTATATACTTGATCAAATATATTTCAAAAATAATTTACGATAAAAAGCAATTAACATGTATAATATTTTATTCTGTGATTGTTAGTAAGAATATCAAAAAACTATATTTATATTAAAACATAATTCAAAACAAATTACATATATAAGAAAATTAATAAATTATAAAGTTTCTAAATATAAGAATATTCACAAAATATAAATAAGATTTTGTTTTCTTAAATATTACTAATTAGATAAATGTTGTGCTACATATGTACATATAATTNTATAAAAATAATAATTTTTAGTTTTAACTTGTTACTTTTAGAAACAATGTTGTTATATTTTTGATATTTTCTTTATAATATTATAAATATATTTATTATTTCGTAGGATAACCTTAAATTTTCATTTCAGCAGAGACAATTATTTCTTTTTGTGTACAATACATAAATACCCTAAAGAAAAATTTACAATTCGATTAATTTCCATTAAATTTGTTGCTTTATTTAGGTTAAATTAGTATTGTCCAGCAAAGATAAATTTATTTGCTCTTAAATATTTTCTTTTTAAATTTCAGCATTTACACTAACGAACGTTTTGTTAAAAAACGGAAATACGAAAAGTAATTAGTATTGTTTTTTACTTATTATTAATGTTTCGCAAAGAGAATAAGTTTTATTTTATTTGTAATTTTAATTAAGATTTAACATTTTATTTTGTTCCTTTTTTCTTTGTAAATAATAATATTTAGAAACTCTAACATACATTGTTTCATTATAATAAAAATTGAAATATTTTTTGTATAAATGAAAATATGTTTTTTTGAAAATATAATAAATAATTTTGTTAATTTGTTCTAATTGTAAGTTATTTATAATTATTATAATATATAATGAAGTACTTTTTGGTAGTATTTTGTACTTAAATTGTAAATATTAAATAATAAATTGAAGGAAATTCAACCGCTTAAGCGCAATATTGTATGTGACATTAAATACATTTATTAACGCATGCATAATATTGTACGGTAGATATGTAGCGCTATGACTGTATTGACCAATAGAGAGATAGAGAGCGACAGATAAAATGGAAGTAGACACAGATAAATATAGATAAACATACAATCATTTATAACTAACATTATTGTGACATAAACGTTTGTACTTAAATATTTTTCCATGCAGAACAACAAACAGTAATTATTATTTTGTGGCAATGGTTCATTTTAAACAAGAGCACAATTTTACATTTATTTATGTTACATGTTGTGGTGTTTTTTTTACCAGAAGCTTCAATAACATGGCTTCATAATTATTTTATAGTTGCTGAATCAAACAAATTGTTAACAAAATGTTCAATTGTTTTACATGACCAACATCATGTTTGTCCAAATAACAAAATTTTTGTTTTAAAAATTTATAATTTATTTGTTTAAATATAATTTAATGAATTAAATAATTGGATTCCAAAGAAGATATTCTTAATTTTCCAGATGATATTCGGATATTTAATATTTTAAGCTTAAAAAATATATACCGAAGAGTTTTGAGTTCTAATTTCTTATTTTAAGTTAAATGTACTTATTTAGCTTTTGTTTAATTTCAGAAAATAGATTTTTATATTTTGTAATTAGCAACATTGAATTCTGTATTTTTAATTTACGTTTTTTTTTTTATTTATAATATTGTATAAATGATTAAAATAATATTGTATATTATAAATGCAACTTACTTAAAATAATTGTGATACCACATTAGCTATGCTTTAAAAATTGAAAATAATTAAGAATAATAGAATAATATTAACATCAAGACCAACACATAGAGTTTTTTTAAAATTCTATTGCAATGATACACCTTTATGTATTTAAATATTATTTAAATACATAGAAAAATTAACAGAAAATATTTTTGTTATATACCTATAGTGTATATATTTATTAGTTATATGCAGTGTACGAATATATAAAACCATGAATTCATTCTGTTTATTTGAATTAGAAATATTTTACAGCTGGTATTAATATTTAATAATTTCGTTGTAATACGAATGTAATAATAAAAATAATAATTTATATTTTTAGAATATTAAGAAGGCATTTCAGATGGTATTCTATTCTATTTTGTTTACAATAATTATTGCATTAATGTTGATATTAAATCATGTTTTAAGGCAGTGACAACTATACTATTTATAATTCTAGTAAGCGTATCTGCTTTAAGAAATGCTTTAAGAAATAAAATGAAAAAAACACATTTTATAATTTTATAGTGAACAATGCCCACAACAAAAGCAGGTTAAGAGCACTGAGCCTACTATATTTATGTGCAAATTTAAAATAAATTTGTAATGTAATTCTCAGCATTTCATATAAATGTTCAACAACAACATTATATTAATAACACCATTACAGAATTACATTTTCTCTATTTCTAAACATTTATTAACTCAAAAACAGTTAAATTATCAAGTAGAAAAATGTACAGTTCATAAACTAAATGAATTCAATGCTTTATATATTTTTTATAACAAAAAATTATTTATTTGTTGATTATTTTATTTGACATTTAGAAGCACATTTACGTGTGATCACTCTTTTGTTGAACTGTTTATTTTTTATTTTGCTTCTTTTAAGACATTTATTTGTATTGTAACCTGTAATATATAGTACTTATATTATGAAACTGTTCTTAATATTACTGTCAATCATTGTTTTCAAAATTATCTTATTAAATATTTTATATATTTGAGTTTTCTGAACCAAATTATTATACTTAGCTTCAATTTAATTTGCACTGAAGAGTTATACTTTACTATTTACTTTTGTAATACTAGAAGCTGCTTAGATATATATTTCTTAAGTACTTATAATTTTTTGAGAAGATTTTAAATCGATTTTTTTTTAGTACATAAAATATTTTTTATTTTGATCCGTAAAAACTAGAGGTAGATTTATTCTAAAGAATCATTTGTACTAGACTATTAAATTTAGTGAAAGGTATTAAAAATATTCTTAAATATACACTTTAGTGCAAATATAAATTCCAAACTAAATAATTGTTATAATAATTTTTAAATTGTTTGAATTTGAAATGATATTTATTTATTTTTAAAGCAAAGTAGGAGTTTTCCTTAAATTATATAATTATGAAATTTTTATGGTAAAATATTTTTATAAAATAAGATAATTTGAACCTTTACTTCATACTTATATAGTTTGTTCAATATTATTTCTGTAACTTTTCTATATTTTATTATTTCGATTGTTTTGAACACAGTATGGTTTACACACGTTTATTAAAATACGATATATTTGATATTTTTATACATTATATGCAAAATTATAAAATTAACGAATTACATAACAAATAAAATTTGAGAAACGCTTATGTCACAAATTACTAATATATTTTTTTTCTATTTATTTAACACAGTTACACATCAATATGTAATTTTATTAATATATAATTTTTGAAAAACACCGATAAGAGAAATATTTTTATATTATTATTTTAACAAGATTGTTAATAAATTGAATTTTAAAATTAATTTATAATAAATGTTTGTTTTATAGGAAGAAAAGTAATTTTTTTGTACTGAAAATATTTTGTTTACTTTTAATTTTAATTGTATTAAAATTTATTCTTTATAATTTAATAAAAAAATTTTAATACTTTTAAATGTAAAATTAAGAAATATATTATTTCAGAATATTAACAATTTTGATTATAATATTTTTCTTGCTTTTTTTTAAAATTAAAACGGAGAGATGTGACGCTTAAGGTGTTAATGAAATTATAAAATACCAGAGAGCAAAAAAATATAAAATTTGGAATTACATAATTTCATTAGACCTTTTTTTATTAAGTTAGTTATCAATTATTATTTAAAATTATAATAATATATTTATCCACAACATTCAAAAATTTAGTTAATAGTTAAAATTGAGTTTTTAATTTAGAAGACTATAAGCAGAAGCCAAAAAGCGGTTTAAAATTTTAAAATATTGTAAATTAATTTAATATATCAAATTAATCTGATTTAATTTTGAATTTCAATTAATTATTAACTTATTATTATATATTTATTTGTTTAACTACTAATAATATCCATTTTAAATATTATATTTAAACACTAATATCTCTAATTTATAATTGATTTATAGTATACATTTTAAAATTTGAACTAATATTTCATATATTATTAACGCGACCATTAAAAATTATTTCATTTTATTAATGAACTCTATCAATTATTGGAGAAACACATTTTTAACATTCATACATTTTGATTAAATTTTATCAAATTTTAAATTCATTCTGAAAGCTTATAAACCGTTAATATAACTACGAAACATAAAATATTAAGTTTATTCTATTTTATATCAACTATTTTTAATAATTTTCGTTATACCTTAAACCTTAAATATTGAAAAATATAATTAATTTTGTATTTAGTATATATCGTATAGTTTTCATTTAAATTTAAATAAAAATATTACGATATATTCGAGGGACGTTCAATAATTAACAAGATAAATTGATGTAAAGAAAAAATTATTCATTTAGTACCAATGAAACTTTTTGAAGATAACGGTAACAACCTTAAAAATATTTTTATTTAGATTTTCAATCATTTTTAATCTAAATATAATCTTTTTTGTTAATTTCAAAATGTCAAGCAGCATCAGAAGGTGTGAATCCGACAAAAATTTACTCAAAAATATTAAAATAATATATTGAAAAAATGTTTAAATCTCAATAACGCGTAAAATTGGTTGGAACAGTTTAATTTGGTTATGTTTTTCTCGAGGATAGATAAGTCAAAATTTCCCAAATTGCTGAATTGAAAGATGTTCTTATATTTTTCTTACAGGCCAGACTTTTACGCAATCCTATATTTATTTGTTGAATCTGCCTAAAGATTTTTTACGCGACAAGACAATATAAGTTTCCTTGTAATTAATTCAACTGTTTTTAAATATTTTTTTCATTGATTTGTCTTTTTACTTTTTGAACGTCCCTCGCACTAAAAGATGTTCTTTTTTAAATACGAAAATTTATCGTTTTCTCTGTATTTAGAAAGAAATTTCATATTTTCCTAAAATTATTATTTTGTAATACATTTTAAATTAGTTAAATTGAATAAATATAATATATACAATATACATTTATTTTAATTATCTTATTTATTATAAGTTTAGTGTGACTTTTTTTGTCGCACTTATTATTGTCTGCACAGCCTTGAGAGTGAGAATGCCCTCAACTAACCTATCTGAGTATCTTAAGACCACTTCTTATTTTATTTATACATAACTCATATAATTAATATTTATTTAATTCAGAGAAGAAATATCTAATGTCATAAATATATTGTAAATATGTATATTTAATAAAATTATAGAAATCATTAAATGTATTATTAAGTTTGATAAAATTAAAATAATTATTTTTATTTACCAAATAGCTTGAGATACTCGCCATATCAATAAACTAACTAACTATAATAATTTATAAATTAATATTACAATACAAGTTTATATACATCTGCAAAGATATGCAGTAATACCATTTATAAATAGTATATACATTAAAGTTATTAATAGGAATAAAATAATTATTTTAAATAAATACATTTTCAATTAAAAACACAGATTATTAATAGTAATTTGAATTATTTTAATTCTCAAAAAATCATTAATATATAACTATATTTGTATATATTTATGTACATTTTTTAATAATTATTCTTTTGAATAGTTTCTAAATTGACATTATTTATTAAACAATAACAATATAGTGCCAGTTGTTAACAATTGCATGATTTTTTTATTCTCATACTCATAGACTACTATAATTTTATTATAGTTTTATAATTTATTACTTTTCATGTATTATATTTCATTTAGTTTCTAATATAATTCAAGTTTAAATTGTAAGTTATTATTATATAAATTTTAATTATTCAAACATTAATAAAAATAAATTTTATTTTTAACACGAATATGTATGTATTCAAATTTACATAAATTATTTTTCTTTTTATTATTTATTATTTATTGTTTTACGGAAATGGAGCATAATATTTGTAAATCAATATACATAAGTAAGTAGACTTTAAATTATTATGATGTTATAAATATTCCGTATATTAGAGGTCTCGGGTTCAATTTGTTTTGCGGAAGTTCTTTCAAATTGTAGTTTAAATTTAAACTTTTATTTTGATTATATGCAAAATCTGTAAGCTTACAAATGGAAATAATATTGTATAAATTTAAAAATTATTAAAAAAAAATCTAATGAAAAAAAATTATATTGAAGTAGCAAATAGTATTTTGTATCTAATTTTGGTAATATTTTGATAAATTGCTTTATAATCTTTCAGGATACTTATATCTAAAATCATTTTTATAAATAAAACAAATGAAAATCACTGTGGAAAATTTAATAAGTTCTATCCTCAACATTTCCATGCATATATGCATCTCGTGCTTCCGGTTGTACTGTTTCTTCTGTAACTTGATTCGGAAATGCAAACGGATTTCCGGGAACGTGTTGTTCTACTGCACCGTAGTTCACTGCATTACCGCCACTCAATTGGCGCTGCAGCTCTTTCTTTTCCGACTGCACATTATATATCGTATTAATAATATTTTATAGCAACTTTGTTTGGTTATATTTATTATTTGAATAATTATAAATATTTTATTTATTATTATATCTTCCAGTTTCATTATATTTTATTTAGAAAATATTAATTATATACATTAATAAATGAACGCGCAGTTTCGCACAAATAATTATTTCAAAATCGTTATTATATATAAACATAAATACGAAATTATTTAAAGATATTATTATATTTAAAATATATACTATGTTTTGTATATTTTAATTAAAAAGATTTTTGAAAGACGCATTCTTCAAATTTTATCCTTAAAGTTAAATCTACTCTAAACGATTGATAACAATGAATAAGGGACCAAAAAAATAAAAATTAATGATAAAACTTTGGCTGTATTTTATTTTTATTACTAAGCATGCGCTAATAAAACGGAGTTCATTAGAAAGAGACAGATTTTAAGGGTTGGAAAACAGATCAATATATACAACGGAATTGTATTGAATTTTCAGGAAGAGTTTCTAGAGCAATTCGTTACTAGATGGGGTTGTTTGAAGGGTAGTCAGTTTATACAGTATACAGAATGAAAATTTGATATTCAACATTATATAAATAGATGGTGTTAAATGATAATTCAGGGTGAAAATTTATTTTTTAAATAAAAGTTAGAAAAATATATTTACCGTAGGCGATTGCGTCAAAGTTTGACCCTGGAAAGCGTTATTAAATGGATTCCAAGGTTTTTCTTCTTTCATGGCTACTGGTTCTGCCCATGGCTGCAGTTCACCAGATGCAAAAATCCCGTAAAATATAACACCGGAAATGTGTACAACTGCAGCTAAAATGAAAACGATTTTCCAACTTTCCCGATCCTGTAACAAAAGAAATCAAACGCCATTTTAGAAAAATCGATATTATTTATAAGCATATTCAAAAAATTATCAATTTTTAGAAAATTTTTAATTATAAACACTAACTTTTTAGTTATTAATTAATATAATATAAAATATCAAAAAAAAAAAAATGTAATTAAAAATAAAACAATACAAAAACCCTCTAATTACTAATTATTCTAATTGAAAGAAAACGATATAATCAATATTTGAAAATAGTCAGTTTTAAAAATTACTTATTAGTTAATAAGTAATAAGATATAAATAATGTTAAATACTCTTTAATTACTAATAAATAATTATACTAATTGAGATTTAATTAACCTTTTTAACAAAAAGTCCTAATTGCCTAAATGCTGAAGGACTAAAACATTATATTAAATAAAAATAATAATAAAAATTTTTTTAGTCAACAAAATTTTATAAGGCTGATAAAATGTTTTCAATTATTTCCAGTTGTCTTGTTCTCAATGGCATTAACGCTTCTGTTTGTAATTCTATTGTTATTCATTCATGTGAAAATACATTCATTTCTGACAACGTTATAAAATTGATGCTATAAATATGAATTAAGTTAACAAAGGATTACAAGTACTAAATAAACTAAAATTATAAATTATAAACTCCATGGCTTACTTTTTTCTCTGTGATGTGATCTACAACAATGGGACAAAAAAGTCCAGCAATGGTCCCAATTCCATTAGACATACCCATCAGTATACTGGCATATCTAGGAGCTATATCTAAATGATTTACATTAAAACCGGATATTGCGAAACCACTGAACGCTACTCCAAATGTCAGAGCTAGTGTTGCTTGAAATGCAGTTTTAGCATATGCCACTACTATGAAAAATATAGCTTCCATTCCAAAACCACCGCAATTGAAGAGTTTTCGAACGCTGGTAGTTGTAAGAATTTCTTTTTTACGGAGATGATCGGCCAGTAATCCACCACAGGGTACTATGATGGTCATCAGGAGATGAGGAAGGGAACCTACTATACCAGTCTGTAACCAATAGATTTTACTTAAAACAATTTCAAGCTCAAATCGTAGTTTTGGTTTTAATGTATTTTTGTACTTCAATTTTGGATACAAAATTATAATAATATTATTTTTAAAGTTTGAATAGATTTAACTCCGTTCGCGTAAATATGAAATAAAAAACATAAAATGAAAGTGTTAAAAATATTCACCTTTTCAGTTTGTAAGCCAAATGTACTTTGCATGTAAGAAGCTTGAAAAATAACCAACAAATAAAAATTCCAAGACCTACAAAAATTGGCGACAATGATGGCATAGACAGGCATCGATGTGAAAAAGGCTTTCCATGGTGTCGTAGCTAATGTTGGCATTGCCATTTGAGTTGTTTGTCCTAGTGATTGTTCAATATATAAAAGTTCTCTTGCTGATATTGTTGGATGTTTACACGGTTTTTCAAATGTTAGCCACAACCAACCTAGATACCTATTACAAGACAAGAGTCAGAATGTAAATATTTGATAATTTAATGGACACTGCTCATTTGCAGTTTTTTCTTTAAATATTTATCTAAATTTTACAATAATCGCCAAAGAATAAAAAAGTTATTTTTAATAAAATAATACTTTTCTTAATTTTCTTAATTTTTTGAGTTTTAACACTTCCAAAATTTTGAAAATTCGTAAACATGTATGTAATGCAAGAGCTATATTTATTGAAAAAAAAAAAAATTTGGATATGAAAAATATTAATTGAATAAATGACAAATATATACCAAAATAGGCCGAGAATTCCGTAGAAAATAAAAGGTGCTTGCCAGGTTGTCCAGCTAATTAATATGCCTGATAATGGCATTCCAAAAAATACACCGGCATATGTACCACAGAAGGCGAGAGTAGCCAAACGCGATCTTTCTAGCGGTGGAGCCCAAAATCTCCAAATACCATGACACGCTGGATATGTAAATCCCTGAAAATAAAATTATTTTTTTCTGACCACTTTAGAGCTAATTCAAAATTTTTATTTTTACCTCAACTAACCCCTGCATAACTCTTATGATAATAAGTACTGTTGCATTGTATTGAAGTGCAAATGGTACAAGCAGATTGAGGAAAGATGAGCATGCAATAGCAGTACCAAAAATTAAATTAGCTGGATATTTAGCGGCTAGGAAACCACCCGGAACCTGCGTCACCAAATATCCCCAGAATATAGATGAATCGATTGCACTAGCTGTACCAACAGTCCAATTAAAGTTAACGTGCTAAAACAAATTAAATAATTAACAATTTTATAAGTGACTATTAATGCATTATCATTCATATTTTTCGTACAAAACGCATTGTGCGTCATTGCACATTAGACGAGTAAGTGCGCGACGATGCATTCAAACGCGTCTATTGTTCCCATCAGCATCACGGCGTCGGACGACGGAACTCTAACGGAACGGAATTGAACGGAAAAGGGAAATGGGAATCGGCGGAGCAGACGTCGCCAAAAGCGTTTGCTATTGTCATATTATTCATGTCGCGCCAATGCATCTAACAAACGCAGTTATTTCCTATAATATATTTTACAGTGGCGCCACGCTTACTATTTTGCACAAAATATATATCAAAGTTTTATCAAAATTGTTTTTAAATTATTCAAAAATTCAATAATTATTTTAAGAAAAGTATTTTCGAGTCCCAACATGAGTTAAGTCTCTTCATATATGTGTTTTAAACTAAGAATAATTTTGGATAAATTAAAAAATACTTACCCCTTTATCTGATCTTAGCTTGGCCATTCCCATATTACATCGCATACCAAACATGATAATAAAACCCATGCAAGTTAATACCGCAACAGTCATACGTTTGCTTAAGCAAGGGCACTCAGGACGGATATACTTGTCGATGTGACGAAGTGGAGGCCGATCTGGGGACGGTAGTGTTTCAGGAGTAGAAGCACCACCGTCCATAGATGCACCAAATCCATCATTAGCACCAGAGAGACCACCTTTTGGACCATGTTTTGGTAGTTCAAATTCTTCATAGCCAATATTACTGAAAATAAATTCAATTTTAAGAGGACCGTTTAAATATTTTTAATGGATGTGTATTTTTAGAAAATTAAATAATGTAATATTGTATCAAAAGCCAAATATAAAGCGTATATATAAATTAAATAACATATTGATAAATTAATGATTTCCCACCAAAGCATAAAGCTTTATAATATATAAAATACAAAACTTTTAATGTTTGCATGTATATAATAGTTGATATGAAATAACGCTTTCACGCTATAATATATATATAATAATAACGTTACGTTATGTTGCGTTACGCTTTGTGACGCATGCTAATGTGTCGCCCCCGACGCGATATAGTCGGTAGCATTTCGCGGTCGGCAAAGGGATGTCACGTGGCATCAGGGTGACTATATTACGAAGGGGCAGGAGGTGCTAGTGGATGAGCACGACTAAATGGACTCCCATTAATAACTCCCCGTGACATCATGATGAATATTACGCCTTTTACCCACCCACTATAAATGTATATCAGTAATTTTTTTTTGTTTCATTTTTGTGATATGATTTCAACAAAAAATTCTGCTTTATTAATGGATTTTATGAATTTGTTACACAGGGTTTATTGATTGTGTATATAATTATAATATATGTTTTTATCGCAATACATTTACTAAAAAAACTGAAGATAATAAATTAACCGAAAAAGATAAAATTGCCAATTTTAATAAAGTCAATAGATAAAAGTGTTAGCACTCATTGAAACAATTAAATTAAATTTAAAAAAAAAAAACGTTTTAAAAATCTCCAGATTTTCAATTATTTATACTAACTTAATTATACAATTCTAAGAAGCGGCGAGCTCCCAAATTCTATTAATGCCTTATCAATTTCCAATTGTTGCCATTTATTTGATAGATACCGCTATATAACAGTTTGTTTTTACAATTAATCTTATTAAATAGTGCAAAAATTTCACGGAGTTTTGATAAAAGAATAATAGAATATTTTAATAGCTGAAATCGTTGTCCAACCTAGCTAAACATTTAATCCATTTGAAACATGACTGTAGTCCAGATAATTTTAAGATTATGCATTAGAAGGAATAGGTTTAAAAATGAGTTCCTAAAATTAAAGAATTCCCTTTAATAACTAAATAATTATAAGAAAAAGAGTAACCATTAATAAAATGCGCATAAAATAAATTTCGATTTTTTTCTATATGGAACAGAACAATTTTTTTAGGTTTATTTTTCTTAATTTGTAAAAGTTAAATTTCTATTACTTTCAATAAATAAAATTTCTGTATTTAACTCTCATCTAATAAAATGACATTTTTATTGAAGAATATTATTTGATATAAATTTGTATGCTAATTAAAATAATTTTGTATATTTCATGAATAGTTTTCTAAATAACGTAGAAGATAATGAATATGTCAGAAGCAGAAAATAATCCAAGATTCCTCAAGTGTTAATATTACGAGAACAATATACATAGCTGTATTGTGAAAGTAGAACTTAACGTGATGCTCTCTGTTCATCACGAAGAAGAAATGGGGAGCAATATTGCGCGACCACTCCACGTCACTTCCGTATAACGTTTGGTATTCATGACCAGAAATAGAACGTCTCAAGTCACCAAAATGGGGAGAGAAGCTGAAGCGGTTCTTGTCAAAGAACGCGCTTTGCTTGCATCATGCAGCAAACAGTAAATCATCGGTAAACCCTAACTAACTCAAGCGTATAAATTGCATTGTTTATTACTTATTAATTACTTCATTACAACCATTCGACTTTAACAGTTAAGTACGAAAATAGTTTTCATATTCTACCAACTTTTTAATAATACGTTCAAATTTCACAAGCTCAAATATTGAAATGTCAACCATTTTATATTATTTTCAACTACAATTTTATTAAATTTACTGGAACTAGAGCCGCGAGATAGGTTTCATAAATTGCTCAGAATATAATATTGCGGAACGCACAAAAACTTCTAACACATAGAAAAAATCTCGTTAAGTTTAAATTTTAATAGATATATTACTTTGTAGTTCAAAAAGCTTCCTCTATGTACTTGCTTTCTGAAAAAAGGTCTTATACATATATTAAAAAATATTCTTTCTGTATCTCAAAATAATTTCATAAAAAGATTTTTCAAGGCGAAGAAAAAACTCATACAAAACTTGTCAAGAACAATTTTTTAGTTGAAGGCTGAGTTGTTAGAAAACTAAGTAATAATTAAATCTTTACATTTCTCAGTGGAAAAATACAATTATTAATAACTCTGTGCAATATTTAATTAAGTCAAATTGAATAAAAATATCTACAATTATATTATTTAATTCTAGTAATTTCGTTTGCCTTTTATATTAGTTCCAAGACTTTATTTTTATCACCGTTATAATTAAAAACTGTGTTAGCTCCATTATGAATATATAAATTTACAGCAAAAAAACGCATGGAAAATTTAATAAAAAAAAAGTCTGGAATTTTATAAGAATATACAATTAATAAAAAGTAGGTAAGAGGAGTAAATTTAAAACTTTGAAATTTATCAATAAGATAACCGGGTAAAAATGAAACAAATATTTATGTTTATAAAAAATAGATAAACATATCCTTAATGTACAAGCAAAAATTTAGAAAATTAATTGCTAAGATTGGTTTTACTAGATGTTAAATTTTAAACAAACTGTATATAAGCTAACTAATATAAAATTCTTGAATAAGGTTCTAATTAGTAATTTTTACTGTGATCAAAGAACCAAAAAGATTGTATTAAAAGTAATAATTGTGAAATTTAGAGTCAAACCTTGAAGTAGTTTTATCTTATACAATGAAATATTCATCTGAAAATAAGCTTTATATTTGGAATGTTTTCAATTATGATAATATAATTTAGGCAATTTTTTTAACAATTATTTCCACCAATTTAAAATAAGGCTATTTTTGAAGTAATACCATCGATCTTGAATATAAAGTAATCGTTGAAAAGCAAATAAAAAGCTGATGGTGAAAACTGAATAGGTGGAAGGCGTGTCGAGTTTGAGACAAAAGACGAAAACTTGTAAATGAGCTTAGTGCTGAAACGGCAAGTAAGTGTACAACACCATGAAATTATGCACGTTGATGATCCAGACTCGCTGCATGGACGGAATTTTAACTTGGAAATATATATTACCATAAACTAACTCTGACTTTATTTTACGTCAATTTTTTTCTTTCAACTTTCAGATATTATTTAATTTTTTATAACCCATCATATTTTTTATAATTTATTTTGTATTAAGTCATTTATTTATCCGGAAAATATATTAATAATAAAAATAATTTGATTCTTAACAAGTATTCTGTGGTTATTTATAACAGAATTCTAATAAACTGTATGTAATATGAAATGTATAGCAATGTAATAGATGTTGATAAACATATGGTTCCCTGAAGTCACACATTAGCTCATTGTTGAGCGATTACTTAATATTCACGATCGATCCAACATCGGATACGTCTAAATATCCGGTCGACGAAAGTAGATTTGTGCGGCGCTCTTGCGTAAGAACGTGGCTAGAATAATATCTGTGCTTTAAAGCTGTCAACCATTCGTTTGAAATATATTACGCTATAAAACTGAAAAAGTATTCCATTATAATTTGTTAACTTTCACATTTATGTGCTTTTGCGTTGCAAATTTAAAAAAAAAATATATGTATAGAAATGGAAAAAGATTCGTTTATTTTATTATTAGTTTGTTGCAGTTTTCAAATAAATACTTAAAGTGTAACATATATTAAAAATCGTAAAGGTTGCATTTTATTTATGCAGAATTACTTTCTAAATTTAAACGCTTTACCTAGTGAGCTTTATATTCCCCGAATAAGCGAGGAACATATAAAAAGAAATCTATAAACTCCCAAATGGATCTTAATATTATCAAGATACTGTAGGGATTTAAATACAAGGATATCTGTTTGGATTACATCAGTGTTGTATAAAGATTTCTCCGTGACAGTGCGCCCGAAATTGGGATTAAACTGTTGAATTTGAAAGCAGAATACATTTAGGTGCATAAATTATTTTTTTACGTCAGTAAGTTTGTAGAATTTCATTAGAAAAAAAGTTGGCAAGAGCAATTGAAATAAATCGACATAAATACAAATTAACTTTTCAGAAACGTTTTATCCCTTCGTTGTTAATCTTAATTTTCGTTCATCTTTCTAATTACTTTTCTACCTACAGCGTGCTTGAAATGCTTCTGCAGAACTGTTCTATTGCTAACGGGTATTTATGAAATGGAGAGCCCTATGTTTTAAACATCTGCCTACTGCTATTGAGGTGGGAATTTTATTCAACAGGTTATTTTACATTTGGTATTTTAATATACCGCAAATTACTTACAGAAAATCAATTTTTGAAATATAAATACACTAAGTTTAACTGCTAATCAAATTACACAAAAGTTTCTAGTAGGGGACTCCACCTGAAGGCTTCAAAAAATTTTATTGCATAAATCTATTCCTTATACTATCTAGAATGACCCTCTAAAAGAGTGTATTCATATTCGAAGTCAATGCAAAGATGCAAGAAGAATTGTGGAGGCCATACAATACATTAACTACATTACCGTAAACTTAAAACGCGTTTTTCTTTTTTTGAAACTATATTTTTCAAACTGGGTGCCACTTTTTCTTAGGTACCTTCCAATAAAATTACTTTAATCTTTATCGGCAATGTGTAAAACTGTTTTTTCTATAGTGAAGCATAGGATTTCATTGATATTTTAATTTTTAGCTTTTTTTTAAACTGCTACAATTTTTTGAATTTTTAAAAAGTCCTATCACGATAGCCAATCTAATATGGTTTAAGAAAATCTAAACGATTTTGTGTTACCTTGTCTAAGGACTGATAGCGACTGGCACCCATGGAGGTGTCTTTTTTGGAGGTGTCTGACGCTAAAGGCTACCACGGCTCCAAATATTAAAATTTTGTAATTATAAGTAAAATACGTGCAACAATAAAGTAAAAAAACCCAAATGATTCGATTGTTATTTAACACTTAAAAATATTCCTGAATATCGCTGTTTTTTACAGTTGTCAAGGTGGGGCCCCGCTTAATTATATGTGCTTTGATTGTAGTTGCAAAAGTTTTTATCAGTTGTAAAGAAACATTTTCATATATGTGTCATATATTTTTTAATTTCTGTCCTATTTATTGAAAGATAAAAAATTATTATTTTGGTGACAACTGTTATTTATTTAAAATATGTTTATATGTTTAAATTATAGCCAGAAAGAGAGTATTAACAGTGAAATTTATTTGTCAAAATAAATTACATAAAATCGAAATTCTAATGTATTTTTAAGTTTGAAAATTATTTATTACTGATATATTTATACTTTAATTCATCCAATAAAAATATATTATTTAAAATTAAACTAAAGCAATTTTATTTATGAATAAATCAATATAAATATATTATTCCTTTAAACTAAATATAAATTCATGGCCAAACATATCGAAAACAGATTTCTTTTAATTAAGACAAAATAAGTGAACAGAAAATAATAAAAATTTTAGCCAATACAGAAATATGAATGTGTAAATGACAGTTAATTTAATTTTCATTCACAGGTAGATTCAGATGTGTCTGACATATTATGATGTGCAATTAATTAGTTATCAACTGCAATTTATTGATTTATTTTGCATAACATTCCTGACTAGTATACTATGTTGAAAGATATTTATAAAAATTTATTACGGAAATACTGAAGAATTCATTAAAAAATTATTTTAATTTATAATAAAATATATATTACAATTTTATTTCTGGTATCATAATATTTGAGAAAATATTTAGCTGATATAATCTGAAACAACAAAACAGACAAAAGGAAAACTGATGAAGTGTACGTGCTACAATTACTTTACAACTAATATCGCTGTATCAGTAAAATAATTCAAACATTATACAGCGAGAACAAAAAGAGGGTTGTTCGATTTGTGCAATATGAATATAACACCCCTTCATACAAGACAAGTTTCATCTAGTCCCTTTTTAGCTTTTGAAGCGATATTGAGACTTGAACAGGAATGGATTAGGAAAATTGATAGGAGTACACACGACCATGTGTAAGTTTTACTTAATCATTCATTTTATCAAATTATCGTTATATTATAAACTTATTTATTTGAATATATTTAAATATATTATATATTTAAAAATATATTATATTAACTAGTTTCGAAGGACCTTGCACAGCAAAGAATATGTAACTAAAGCAACAGAGGTGGCATATTTTTAGTAGAGCTCAGAATTTGAAGCAAGCTGTTTCTAATTTAAAATATATAAATGCAACTTAAACAATACGCTTCAAATTATTTTTTCAACTAGATTTTATACTAGCTCTACTGTCCTCAATATCCTTTAAAACATAATATTAGAAATTGATGTTGTGAATAGAGTCTTAGCGAGTGGAAAAAGAATGGATAGAGAAAAGTTTCTCTACTGACCTTTTCTGTTTCTAAGAATATAATATGTTTCACTTTATTTGTGGAATATGCTTTATATTTTTTAATGTTATATTTTCATCATTACTTAAGCAAACATTTAAGTAGATTTGCAGAAACTTAAACGATACAGATCTAAATTTAATCAAATACCTAGTAATATTAGAAGCTTTTAGTAAAATGAAGGATACTAAACTATAAAATGTCTTTAAATGACCTAGATACGGCTGGTAGTACAATTGAATTCTAAATTTGTAGGAGATTATCATTTATTTTAAATCAAAATTTGCAGTTTTGTAATGAATGTACTTTGATAACTCACTTAAAATTCTGAACTCAACTGATTCAAGATCTTTTAAACCGAAATTTTAATAAACAAATAAAACATATATAATTTAAATAGTAAATGCGCTTTTAATTTAAAAATTATATATAGTTAAAGGTTAAATGTAACAGAAAAAATTAATTAATACGCTTTTATCAATAATGAAATGCTTGTAAAATGTAATCATTATATTTGGTATACACAATACATATAATAGAGGTTAATATAATACTGTTTATAGTTTCTAACGGCATAGCTTGATAATTAATCAACAAGCTGGAATTTTAACTGAACTAGTTATTTTGAATTGTTCATTATTATTGACAATTAGACAGGTTCGGCAATCAGTTTTCAATTGGATGTAACATTGATTTATTTTGTTTGATAAACAACATTATTTTATAGGTTCTGAAACTGTTTTTCTAATTTATTTTTACCTTTATACTTTTATGAAAATAGCTCAATTTTTCGAAACAAAATTATACGTTGTATTACTCAAACTCATTTTTAAAATATTTACTCTGGAAAGTAGGGCTGGGAAATCTCAACAGTCTCAAAGTCCTGGGACACGAGAAAATCCATAATCAAAGTCCCGGGACATCCCGAGGTATGGCAAGATGTATCAATAAAAAGGCATTACTTAGTATCTAGTCATTGGCCATAATTCTCATAATAACAAATTCATTTGTTTGGTAATAAAATCTTCTGGCGCTCTCAGCGGGAATTTAATAAAGCTTATTATAACGTTTTAAAAATAAAATTATTACAATACGATTTCGATAAGCGTGTTTCGAGTCTTGATCCGAAAGTCCTGAGACCCGAGACAATTAAATTTAGAAAAAATCTCGGGACTTCGAGATACAAGACGTCCCGGGACCCAAACCTTGCTGCAAAGCAACTATAATTTGTAAAATTTTATTATTATATTTTCGTTTTTCTCCAGAGGAAATAAAGATTTTTTAAAAACTAATTTAAAGTATTATTGTTTAATTGTCAATTCTATCTGTTGCTTCCAAAATCGAAAACAAATACAATCTGGTTTATTGAATTGTATGTAATATTGTTTAGTCCACCCCTGGGGACAAATCATTGTCGACGAAGAGGGATGTCCAAAGTGGCAACCAACAGACAGACAGTATATTACGTTGCGTAAAATCAGTAGATCGTGGTTTCACCCTTGCAACTCAATGACGTGTATCCGAAACTCAAACTGTAATAAACTTCACACAAAATAGTCCCCTATGCGCGGAGTTTGAGACCCAGTTTTAAATGTAACATTATATGTCCTGTATTTTGTCTTTTATCTTCTTCCTTTTATTTGATACACAAACTTTTTGAAGGGATAATTATACTGACATTCATTAAAATTCGAAAATTTCAAACTATCATTAATTATATTTGACTTTATTAATATTTTAAATGAAAAACTAATTGAAAACGCTTCTATTTGAAGTCGAATCATCAAGGTGGAAAATTGAAATATGAAAGCTTTGTTTCAGTTTCTTTTGAATTGCATTTAACTTAAAACTTAATAAATATTTACATTTTTACTTGAATTACTTCAACTGCTGGAAAATATATTTGTCTGACATTATTACAAACTATATATACTATAAATACTTCTAATTATCATAACCTTAAATATTTTTATTAAAAAATAAATAATTTAGTTTTTATATGAAATATAAAGGTATCTAGATTTTCTTATTCGTATATCTCGCAACAGAAGTGTATCTTTAGAATTTCATAACTAAGATGATACCAAAAGTATTACATTTATTCAATAGGTCTAAAATGAAGTTGGATTTAGATGAAAAGCGAGACGATTTTGCTGATATCCCAAGTAATCCTTTTATTGTGGCACATATCCTAGAATCAGAACCATTGTATGAACTTGAAAATCGATATAAGGATAGTGTTTTGCTGATGTGTTAGTCGGAGAAGAATAACAAATCGGAAACGAGTATATTCTGAAGGAAAGACGATGATGGAGCTATTTTTGTTAAATATGTTGAAAGGAAATAGATATATAACTGCATCAGGTGACCCTTCATCAGTCAAATCAAAAGAATGATCTTTAAAGAATTGGGATCAAGTTAGATAAGAATTTGAAGAAGCTATCTAATGCTCCATTTTGATTTATTTTTCAAATATATATTTTGATTTAAATGTGTTCTATTTTCTTTTTTGTTTTAATTTTACATATTTAACAATAAAGTTTAGTTCTATTGTTATTATCAGCATGATTCTCATATAATTTTTTAATTCCATATAATTATAATACAAGCGTATTATTAAAACTTCAAAGAAACATTTTGATTAAAATAAAAGTTGAAATGCTATCTGGTTTATTGTCTGCAAGCATTAATGTAATTGAATCTAACCGAACCAGGTACGAGTTAAAAGCGGATTCACTAAACTTGCGTTGTAAAAACCTTTAGGTTTGTATCGTTTTTCTACACAACATCTATTGTATTTGTTTATATGTGTGAATGTATGTCTAAGCATTAGTGGTTGTTACGGTTTTGTTCAACACACAATACAATGTGCCCATGTATTGTAAAACTACCCCATATCATTTCCACTTTATTAAAACTTGACAAAAAAAGCTTTAAAGTTAGATGAAACGATGTATATATTTTTCAACTTTAAGAAAATATATTTTTTTTAAAGTTTCATGCATCTTTTATCATCAAAACTAAGTTCATAATTGGAAAAGGCTGCTTATTGTCTTTTAATTTCTTTTAAAATATTCTCTTAATAAATAAATAATATCAGGAAGACCAAACTTTGCTCAGGATTATGCTAAACCTTTATATTCAAAACCAAATCCTAATTATGTAAAATAAACTTATAAGTAAATTTTGGAATTCTGGTTTTAGTTTTCTAAATTAAAAACTATTTGTTCTGATTTTACCATAAAACTATGATACAAGTTTTCATTTTTATTTATATGACGATTAATAATAAGCATTTGAACTGTTTGCTTATATATTTTTGTAGTCATTTGAACACACTTTATTAAATTTTTTATATTTATACCAATTTTCACAACAGTACATACATATTTTTTTAAAAGAACCAATGAAAACAGAATATTACAATATAGGCGTATCCAAATTACTGCGGGACTGTATAAAGCAATAATCAGTCTTTCCACTTATTACCGTTCGTCATATAAATACAAACGCCAATTTGTGTCTGCTCACAGTTTTATGCTATAATCAGTTAAAAAATGTAATAAAATGAGTAAATTAAAGCTGGAATGATATTCCTCATATCAAAATCAATAAAAAACATTAAATGCATATAAATTTGAAACAAAATAAATGCCCTGATGGTGTATATTCCTTTTTATGTTGAAATATAGATATCGATATTACATACTTTGCAGTTTGTATAAAATCTTAAATACATAAAGCTGAACCCATTCTTAATAACCTAAAAAGTATTCAAGTTTTTCAAATTATTTTTGATATCAATTATTTTAATACTAATTATTTATGACCGATAATCAAATCAATGAAAACAAATGACTAAAAAGAACTATGAATAAGATATTATACGAATAGAAAATAGAAACTAAACACCAATTTCAAAATATATTATAAAAAAATTTTTATTGTTCTGTTTCAACTGACGCCTAAAATCGAAAATCTACAAGATCATTTCTCATATTTATTTAATTTTTAATTATTTCATATTTATAAAATTTAATTTAATTAATTAAAAAGTTTAACAGTTTTCCCATAATTAATTATCTTATCCTATAAAAGTAAGAAATCATTAGAATGAAAACTGTTAGAATCTGTGATAGTGCCACCGTATAACCGTATAACGATAATTGAGAAGCTGAAATTGTCGTCGAAAAGCGTCGGGGTGTCAGGGCATCGGTGGTTATCAGTCTGCGCACCGTTTAATGTTTAACCGGCGCGTGCCTCAGGATAATGCGACGGAAATGGAAAGAATTACGGGTAAATGGAACTGTGAATAAGATCTACGAAGAAGATAGGTTTGTTTAAACGAACCCTTCATTCTATATATTTAGCCGCTTTTTTCTTCTTTTTGTCCTTTCGTTAATGCTGATGTCTATCTTCTTATTATGTCATTGCAGGAGGGTTCAGTTTTACTAAAGAATTAAATATAAATACTAAATTATAGTTGTGCATGTCATGTATTTGTTTTTATTAAACTTTTGTACATCGTTTTCATATAAAAGTTAACAATTTATTAGAAATCGATACATGTAGACAATAATTTTTTTAAATAATAAATAATTGCCCGATATTAGAATGAATAAAGCTACACTTGTCCAATAATTTACAGGGTTCTCAATAAAACTGCATACAATTGTTTTCTTATAAATTTAATTTCCATAAATAAATAGCCGTAAGCCAAAATCTGAAATTCAGCAACTAAACTAATCAAAAAATTGAGTTATTCGTATAACGGTCGTGATCTAATTTGAGTTAAACGTACCGGAAAAACAATTTAGAATTGTTAACGTAAGCAGATTTTATGATATTTTCTATGGACGAATATATAATCTATTAAAACATGGTTGCCTTTAATGAAATTGTATTAATGTTAGATTGTAAATCAATTCCCCCTTTAGAAATTCATACAGTGTATTCATTCTATTTCTAATTCAATTATAATTTATTCGTTTATATATAACTCAATTTTCGAGTGAATTTGATTTTGTAATGATTAAGATTAAAATTCAATTCCTGTAGTTTTTAATAATTATAATGATACTTTCAAACATTCATTATTATTAAATAATATTGCAGAATTTGATTTAAAAGTAAGGTTAAATTTTTGCTTCCTTTGGAAGTAATTGCCATTTTCAAGAAGGAGAAAGTACTAAAAAAACATAATGTACCTGTTGGAAGTAACCTGAAATTTTTGAATCTTAATTGGTGTTACTTTCTAAGTTTTTAGGAGATAGTACTTAAGTAATTAAGATTAAAGATAAAACGTTTAGACATACATATTTTCATTATGGCTCATTTTGTAATTTTTGTTATTTTATAAATTATATATTTTGTGTTTTATCCATTTTGTATTTATATTTGTTTATTTTATATTTTTCGTGTTATTATTATTATTATTATTTCATATGGAATTTACTAAATTTAAACTAGATCACGGATATTTTATATCTCTAATTCTTTTAATTTAAACCATTTCTGTGAATTTATATAAAATATAACAAAGTATATTTTATTTCATCTTAAGTTTTCTTCTCTAAAAAATTTATTTGTCAAAAATTTTGGATTACCTTAGTTTATCCGAAACTAAAAAATAAAATTATCTTAATTTAAAAAATGTTTTATTAAAACTTTAAACTATTTTAAAAATAATCTATTTAAAATCAATAATTTTAATTAATAATAAATAACAGTAATAAAAGAAATAAAATTTTAAAAAAAGTCCGGTCCTGTATTCCCTTAAAATATATTGATGCAATTTATGAAGTAAAAGTCGAAACATTTTCAAATGTGCTTTCAATAGTCTCAATATAGCAAATGTTTCTCCCGAAGAGCTTTCAGCAATGTTGACTAAGAAAAGGGCCACGCAAATTTCATGTTACAGTATTGAACAATACTCTCTCAATTGAAACTCTATGCAAATTACTTCCCCAATAAAGTAAGAACATTTGTATGAACGCACAAACTGAAATTTCAGACTTTCATATCCGGTTAAAACAAACACATGACTTTAAATTGAATGTTAAACAATGTTAAATTATAAATTTTATTTGTAATTTGAAGCTTTTTTTGATTGACTTATAAAATGATACTTTTAAGACTATTGTAGAGGTTGGAAATATATCGAAAAGTTATTAATTGTGGGTAATAAAATTAGATTTATTGAAAATTCTTGACACGTAACAAATTCGCTAAGTATAATGTTACATTAGCGTAGTGTCGTGAATAAGGAGACACAAAAGTAGAAGAAAGCAAAAAACTACACTGAAATGCACTTCTTGAAGGCGAACGAGGACCATTTACTTTGTGGGTACAAAAGAAAGCTGTTTGAAAGCTACTGAGCCAAATTACTTAAATAGTTTCGTACACGAATCGTGGTGAAATGCATATGTTTTCTATGGGTACTTGTATTGTTCACACTTTAAGAGTCATGGTGTACGCCGAAGGGGCTTTGATAGAAAACAAATGTGGTCAGTAGACATTCATATGTTGGTTTGAAAATTGAGGGTGACATAAGGTTTGAAAGGAAAGAGGAAACGAAAAGGGGGCATTTTCTTTCATCAATCTCAGTTTTGTTACCGAGCAACAACGCTACCATTAAATAAAATCAAATGATATACTATTTATTATCTCGTTCTTAACGAAAACATTTTTGGAAACCTCATTCGTATTTTGTAACCTATATTTTAATAATCCATTATTGATATAAAAAAGCAAATAAATTTAAGAAATAACAGAGAAAATTGAAAAATAGAAAACATATAATACGCAACAGTATCTTTACGCATCATCAGCGTTACTAAACCGTCAATCAAAGTGATATTTTCTATCCGCAGTTCGAGCTTTAAACCAAGATTTCAGATAAGGGATATAATCCATCAGTGGTGAATGATCAAGAAAAAAGAGAGAAACTAGATATTTTCTATACATCGCTTCGTCTTTACGTGCTCATTGAAGTATAATAGTGATAACGCACTCTATCACTTTTCTGTGATACTATATTTTAGACAAAATGTTAGTTTATAATTCATGAATGTTAAGCTGCAATATCTAGAAACATACGAATCCTAACTAATTTGTATATTATAAAATATAATGAATATTAAAATGATATTGGTAAATAATATAGTCATCGCCACGAAACAGTGTAATTGCGTAATCACTTTACGTTTACGTGGTACCGCTCCGCGATCTGAAACGTTTTATGTGTCCCGAAAAAGCCGTTGTACAAAAAACAACGTATTTATGTTTTAATAAACTAAATTATTATTTAACAATCTTTTATGATAACAATTCGCTTTGCGTCTTTAATGTTGGCAGCTGTAAGAGTATGTCTACAAAAGTATAGTCTAAAGTTATCGTTTTGTGGCCATGGCCCATTGAAGCGAATTCGCGACCGAAGACAAGTCCTCAGGGAAATCAGCTAAACCCTATGCGCTGTGCTGTGTTGTATATAGCGTTCTTTCTCTATTCAACGGTTGTAGTGATACGGTATCCGCAAAGGATTCCCATCAGCAGTTCATTTAACATATCTGTCTGCCATAAAACCGAATGGATTTTTATTTACCAGATACTTTTATTTGATATCAAACATTCTGTTATAACTAAATTTTAATGAGTTTACAGCGTGATATAGAGACCCGTTATATAATAGTCTCCATCCTTTTTAATTTTATTGTAGTGTATATTGACAGAAGTATGAAGCTCACAAACTGGTTTGAAGAACCTTGAGCAGCAATGAATATGTTGCTACAGAAGCAGAGGCGTTTTGTAGTTACTTAAACGATACAGATTTAAATTATAATTTATTTAGAGCAAAGAAATTAAAGAGATATAAACGTCATTAAATGAATAAAAATTGTTTGAATGGCCTAGAAACAGCTGGTAGTACAATTGAGTCTTAAATTTGTAGGAGATTGATCGTTGATTTTAAATCAATTTTCCTTATTAATGTTATAGAAAAATTTTAACAAAAAAGAATAGAAAATGTTATGGATAAAAAAATATTTCACTTTATGTTGTTTAAGTTAAGTTAAAATTATGTTTAAAAACATATTTTTAATAATTGTCNTATCCGTGCAAAAGATATGACGAAACAACAAATCCAAGTAATCCTGATGAAGATATTAAACAACGCGTTATGAAGCCGCGGTATGTTTACACTCGCAATGGATTTCGCTATAATATCGTGGTGTGTTTACGTCTCAAATATTTGTCGGCTACAGGCGATAGAGAGTAATATCAGTGCCCCTGGGTCACAGCACTCACTGATCTCTGCTGTCTCTAGTCTCTCCATCTCCAGTGGGTGAGTTTTGCACGCGTGAAAGAACACGCCAATCGATCGATTCCAAACGAAACGAAGCAAACCGATGAATTTGATGGGCAAGACAAAGAACGTATTACAGCAATTTTACTACAAGAACAATGAAATTGTTTTCATCCATTTGCAAACGAGTTTTCTCGACTTTTAAGCGTTTAGATATTCTCTTAAAAGCATTGCAAATACATTTATACCATAAAAATTTTTTTAATCACTACGAATTTTTCATTTAATTGTTATTCATACTTGTTTTTTTTTTTTTTTTTCGTGATTTTTGATCAAAAAGCATAAAATACATCAACTCAAATGCAATTAAACAGAAATTTACTGTCAACTTCTAAAATTGAAATAAAATAACCCTAAATATATAATTTAACTTGTCGCAAAAACTATAAATAGGAAAACATATAATAGTTGAATTTATTGTTGTTTCTAACAATTTTCGTGGTTGTTTGTTAGAAAGCAAACAAATTTAAAAAGTGAATGTCGGTTATAGAGCTTCAACCTGGAAACGCTCTCGCGTGGTTACGAAATCAATTTCATTATGATCTCCCCTCTGTTGAGAGTTTCGTACCTCATGAGTCCATTTAGCATCGAAACTCCTATACACTCGATGTACTATATTTCCTTATGGATGGGAATATTTAATGTTTACAACTATATTAAATATGAAATCTAGTAGGACGATTTTGTTTTTTAAATTTCATTTGTTATATTTCTAGGTACTGAGGTGAGATATATAAATATTTCATTATCAGTAATCAAAACCAGTAAATTCAAACACAAATCGTGAGCAGGAGTAAACGACAATAAATCAGTGCCATTGTTGCAAAAGTTTATCATAAAGTAAATATGAATCTTACTGAATTCCAGTACTAAATGCAAGAGTATGAGGGACAGTGATGTAAACTGGCATTGTGTTGAATGTAACTCAATTTGCTATTGAACTCCCGATATTACTCTACCGCTAAAGTGCTGCTTCGCTGTTTACAAAGCAATGACGCAATGTGGAAAACAGTCAACTCTATATTTACCCTTGCTCTTGTACTTAGATATTGTCAATTAATTTACATTTCATACTGTGTATTTCAGTATAATTATTTTAATAAAAAATGGTGACTTGTAATTATATCATCTCGTAATCGTACTGCATGAAAATATCAGATATATTCAATTATTGTACATGTTTCGACTTGAGCATTTATGATATTTTGACGATCATGATTTTGAAATGATACTCTTTGAGAATATATTTGATTAGACTCAACTTCAAACCAGTTTAACACTAGTACTCTAAACTCTAGTAGTAAAACTCGTTGCTATAAGTATACAGCTTCCTCTCTTTAAAACTATTTACAAAATCACAATCTTAAATTTTGTTTTAAAAGACTTTAAACAATAAAGGTGGTATAAATTATAGTTTAACTTATTATTAATTTACTACTCAAGGTGTTTCGAAACAAATTTAAGTTTCATACCCTTAATACTAGTAAGAAATCTCATTAACAGATTTCAAATGATCTAGAGATAGTGTTAATTAGTTTCAGCATTTGTAACAAGAAATGAACTACAACTGTAACTTAACTTGATAACTTTAAAATCAATTTAATCATTAAGAAGAAAGATCACTGGTAGTGTGTAGTAAGAAACACAACATTTTATTTTCCCATTAAAACCGGACCTAAATAATAAAATTTTTGAAATTTTTTATTTATATATTTTAAAGATACATGTTTAATTTACTGGTTTCTAGTGTCACAAATTATTAATAATACAAATTTAAGCACTTGAAACCAGTAAATAAAATAATTATCTTTGAATCAAAATAAAATTATCAATATTTTTAATATTTAGGCCTGATTTAATAAGAAAATGAAATGTTTTTTCTTGTGTACGCTACTAACGGTCTTAAGATTTGAAAAATGAGTACAAAAAAGATGAAAATAGTAAAAATGTTTTACAAAAATTAATTATAATTTAAACTCAAATTACAAGTTTTATCTTTGAGATATTAGTTTATAAATCATTTCAAAATCAAAATAAAAATGATTACTGATGCGCATATTTCAATAAAGTATGCAGCATAAAATCGAGCAATAGGTTCAATACAAAATATGTAACATATTCAAATAAATAAATAAGCTAAAATGAAAATTTGATAAATCTAAATTCGAAGTCGTGTTTGTAAATATTTCATGTTGAAAGATATCAAACAGATGTAGGAAATTCTGTTTGACTATCATAAGCTGTAATGTTACGTAGAAATCACGTCTGCTTTGATATATTTTTCAATAAAATAAATGTTGCATTCGAAACATTACAAACACCCACAGTTTACACAGCAAGTTCACTGTTTCTACACTCACTTTTGTGTAAATAGATTTTTTTATATTTATTTTCATAACGATTTAAATTAAAAATCATAAAGTTGTATTGTCTCATACTTTTTTAGTTTACAATTATGAAGTAGAAAATTTATGTTAAACTGTACTATATAATAATTTCAATTTTCCCAATGTATTCTTAATTGGGGATAATTTTAGTGACGTCATAACTTTATCCAAAGCTTTCCACGATAAGTTTTCATCAGTTAGTACAGGGAGACACTAATGAAGACAGATGAAATTCGTTGCGACTTTGTCACTTGCTGTCATCCACTTATCTTCAGTGAAATGTCGTTGGGAAAATATAACCAAAAACATATTCCGATATAAGTTACGAAAATCGGATGTTTATTTCATATTAATAAACTAAGAATTAAATACATCAAACTCGAAAAATAAGGTAAAAATCTACCTTACATGTAAATTATTCTCAAAATTCATTTACGAGCGTAATTAAAGAGAGATATTATGGGAACTATGAGAAAATTTCCCGAAACAGTAATGGTCGTCATGGTGTCCATGGGTATACTGAAGAATAGACGGATGTGAAGGGCTCAGCGTTGCTCGGACGGCGGATTTGCGTGCAAATCAGCCGCGCAATAAAGGAGATTTTCTTGTTGAGAGATACTTCAAGAGCACTTGAACGTAATACTGCTTTGAAATCGTATATATCTGTATTAAATTTGTAATGCATTGTATAGTATACGTTTTCTGAAGTAGGATTACATATAATAATGCTTCTAATAGATGCTATTTAACTGGAATTTTAATAACTACCGAATTTAACGGTCTAATGAACTAATGCAAAGCTTCAAATTTAAATTACTATAAAATAATAAATTGCACATTTATAACATTATACAAAAAGGCTTTCTACATATTTTTTATTATATATAGTTTAATAAACATAAATTTTAAATTTATAACCTAAATATTAAACTTTGAATGATGAAAATAAGACATAAATAAATAGATACACATTAAAGTTTTCGAAATATTGATAAATTTTTTAACTAATAAATAAATATGTACGAGCATGATAAGAATGATAAAAAGTTTCAATAAATCAAATGAATAAAGTATTTCAATAAACATGAGAAAACATATTTTGAATAACATGTTTCTTTATCTATTTTGAATATCTAATTTGAATATTATTTTGATAAATCCTAAAATAATAAATATTTGATTATTGATTAATATTAAACGAAATACTAATTAAATTCAGACTTATTGATTCCAACTACATAATATGAAATTTTGGAATCTAAAGTTTTACGTTACGAAGCTCATTCAAAGGTATTATATTACTGGTGGTTTACAATAAGAATATATCCTCTTTAATTATAGTTTGAAACCACGGGATATTAGATAAAATATATGTGCATATGTATTCAATAAATAATACAAAGTTTCCTTATTTATACTATAAGATTATATCTTCTTTAATTATCGTTTCAAACCATGGAATAATCATAGGAATATACATGAATTTCCTTATTTATAGTTCTAGCTGTTAAAGTAAATAAAATAACTAATTTGTCCTAAAATTTATGGTAAATTATCGCCAATACATCAAAATTTCTCGTAGTGTTTCAGAAATAAAAATATATATTACTATTTACGTTAAAATAAATTTATATATTTGACAAAAAACGGGCAAAACTCATAATTTAGTTTAGTTTAGTTTAGTTTCCTAAATATTCTGGGCTTAATATTTTTTTAAACAATTTTTTTGCAAAGGTTTTTACTATTTCTATGATTATTTGACTCTGTATCTCTTTTTCATGTCTTTTTTTTTTTTTTTTTTTTTTTTTTTTTTTTTTTTTTTTGTTTCATTTATTATTTGTACACTTAGCTGAATATTTAAAAGTTGGTAATATTGAATATTTCAGTACATGTTACTAAATAATAATTCACATACGATTAATTTCATGAAACAACTCTAGCGTTGAATTACTTCCATTCAATTCATTATTTTACTTTTGAAATGTCAACCCCTTTCGGTAATCAGCTTATTGACTATCCCTTCTTTGAAATCTCTCATTACTAAACGCATTATCAATTGTTTCACATATAACATAGATGAAACTATAAATAAACTTATTTCATTAATTTTAAATAATTATCAAAATATATCAGAGTAAATATATTTAAAGCAAAAGATAGAATTTGTTTGAAAAAATATGTTAATGCATAATGGAAATTTTTTACTGCCACCACTGAATTCTCATTGACAATACAAAACTGTACGAAGACTGTCAAAACGGATATGACGTCACACACAATCCGGATTACGCATGGCATGTACAAAACATCATTTAGTTAGAAACTTTTTTCCTTTCTGATCTTTGTTGTCAGATTTTCACAGTCCACTAATGATGAACGAAGCGACAAGGGGTGCGCTTTCAATACTTATATTTCATATGCAATAAATGTTAAATACGATTCCACACAGTATAAAATAAATGATACAGAAAGCGAAACTGAATCAAAGTTTAATTTTACTTCATTAAAGTCATCTCGTTTGATTCGTTTTATATAATAATCGTGGAATATAGAAATATTTAGTAGATTTTGAACGAATCTTTAACAAGCGTCTGTTTGTCTCGTCTGAGATGATAGCGCATTCGTTCAATATTTCGGTGGCGCCACAGCAAACACAATAAACTGGGAGAAAAGCGACGGGCGCCGAAATTCTTACAGCAATAAAAAAAACTATTGGCGCGTCTGTCTGTCTGCAAACCACCGCGATCGAAGATTTTACTCTACGCGTCTAGGCATCTTGTTGAAATGTGCTCCTATTTGATGCTGCTAAGGAATTCGGAACAACTTGCTTTCTCGATGAAGACTCAATGTTTGAGTCTGTCTTTATTAAAGGTATATATCAACTTATATTTTATATTTGAACTACAAATTATTTATTAATATATTCAATCTATAAAAATATATTAATTAAGTTCAAAAATACAAATTCAAATTAATTGAAAATATTGATTTGAAAAATTAAAGATGCAAAGTTCAAAATATAAAGAGGGTACTTAGTAATTTTTAATGTAAAGCCTCTTGATGTACATTAAAAAAAACTTTGTATGCTGCATGCTGCTCGTTACTTGAGCGGGGGGTTTCATGTTGCACGCTTTGACGCTTCGTCGAAAAAGAATGTTCATTTAGTAAAATCCTGTTACGAAGAAAGAGACAACCACGACGAACTTTTAAGTTTCAGTCTTTAAAACGAAATAACATGAAAGTAAAGCTTTGTGCATCCGACAAACGTGATTCGAATTCATATGTTGTAATATTTATGCATTCTTTGATACGATCATATTTACGACGGACAGACAAATTGGACTTGTAGCGATCAATAACATTTAAATTAAAAATATATTTGCAGATTTTTTACATTGACAAAGAAAAATTAATTATATTGCACTTAATAAATTTAAATTTAGAAATCTTTAATAGATCTATTGTTTCATCTTAAAGCGGGCGCGCAGTCATTTGAAAGGGAAGCGGTCGCGCATAGCCTTTAAATTTTAGAGATATAGAAAACCAATTAATAAATATATTATTTATTTCTTATGTCTTCACATATTATCTTTAAGTTAAGAAATTATTAAATTTATAAAGTCAAAGTTTAATTAAACAAATACACATTATTATGGATAAAAACCTATTTGCTGAATCAAATCTTACAAATACATAAAATAAAATCTAAAAGTTTGGTCAGATTAAGGAAACATGGTAATGATTGCCATCATTGATTGTAGGATTTATCGATAGATCTGATGATTGTATTTACCATAAAATTTTCCTCATCAAAAATTTGTTAAGTATGACTGCTTAAAAGTTAAAAGACCAAAGGTAAAATTTATATCAACTTATGTTATAAATAATAATGAATAAAGTTATTTTTATTATATGTATTTTATCAGAAAGTATTTGTCCCGTCATATATCGAAATTAAATTGCAAATTATTCAGCTCTCAGCTGAGAATACAATAAAATGAATAATTAATTTTGTTTCAGGACAAACATCAAAGTATCCCTTACCTACTAATATAAAATAATTAAATTTAAATCATTTTGAATAAGTAAAATATAAATTCTTAACTTGGACGGTAAATTAAAATCAAAGTTTATTACAAAGTCTCTTACCCTAGTCTACACCTAATAACGAAAGCTGCAAGTAAATTTTCCAACAGAAATATAAAGATAGTCAACAGAGATGGAGTTATAATGTCTCCGTTTGTAACATAAAACCTCCTTTATATAACGGATCCCGTATACGGTCTGCGAAATTAATTAGAATACGGTGAATATCAATAGCAGCAAAATATTAGTGCAATATTATCTATATGCTACAATTTCCTTGGATTTATTCATGAAAATATTCATTAATTGAAGTCTAATTTACTCCTGCATGTTGAACAAAAGACACGTGTATATTATTTAAATAAAATTTAATTTATTTTTTATTAAAGTCGTTGAAATTGTTTAATTTATTTTTAATATTCCAGACATGAATAAAAATCAATGCTGGAAATTAAAATTTGTTTTAATAAATAAATTAAAAATTGTATAGAAATTTAAAACAATGCTTGTGATATAAATACATAAAAATATATTAATATTCTTTTAAAAATAAATTATAAAATTGTAATTTTTAATATGAAACTCCAAGCGTTAGTTGATATTTTAGTGTTCTCATTAGCTTTCAATATTTTTAAGTTTAAATATTGTAATGAATGTGCCGCCGTGAATACGTAGCCGTAAACAACATTGTTCTAGAATTTCAACATAAATCATATTCAAGAAGTAAACCATTACATATATAAAGGGACCCTGTGGTCGCCAGAGTTAGTTACTAAATAATGGTCAATAAGTTAACAACAGTCGGAATGGTAACTCGTGTGTTAACCGGAATTATTATGCCATAGTCATCATAAGTGTTATAAATATAAGTTTTTAAAAATGTAAATATTATATTTATAAACATTTGTTGTTATTTCAATTATTTATTATCGTAAAAATAAATATCTGATACAATATTTTATTACATAATTAAATAAGGAAATTGGAAAAATAACAAATTTTAGTTTCAATGTTAAAAAAAGTATTAATGAAAGAAATAAATGTTTTAAAAATAATAAAATCTCACAAATGATTTGAAGGGTAATAAAGATTGATCGCGATTTGTTCCCCGTGCTCTAGTGTGACATGCACTGCTTTCATAGCACTCTTGACGGTTATTATAGTAGTCATCTGTTGTTTTAAGGACGTTCCATTTTATACCCGTAACAAAGTCGATGACAACCAACACTAGAAGAGCATTGCTTTGCGTTGCTCGCTTGTCCATTACTCTGGTAGCACAATCTCTTAATCAGACCATTAACGTCCCTCGCTGCGCAAGCAACCAAGACAAAGCCCATTACGGTATTAGCAAGTCTCTTCTATCTATTCTAAATCACTCATTCTCTAACATTCTTATTGTATTAATATCTTCCACTATCTCTTTCTATCTCATTAATTTTCACAAAAAGCTGATTCTAACTTTACCGCACATTCAGGTACTAACAAATATAGAATAGAGAGATACTGATATTTCAATATTGGATATTTTAAATAATTTCTATTTAATAGTAAACGTTACAATTGAACAATTTATAAAATAAACGAATAATTTAAAACTACAAATACAAAGTTAAGTTTTTTTTTAATTTCAAATTAATTAAAAAGTATGTAAATTAAATAAACAATTATTGTATACTTAGTGATTATTTGAAGCATTGAAGTGAATAAATTTAAATTGTCACAGTAGTGGGTGTTTAAAAGTGAAATTTACGATTGTATCTAGTCTAAATGGGTGTTACCATTGCATACAGATGATCAGAGATTTGTTAAGTGAATCTTCCATCATCCAAAGCCATGCTATATCATGTTTCATTATATTTTAAACATTCGATTTAATTTAAATAGTAAATTCATTTTCTCAAAATTATAAACAGAAAACATGTAAATTTATAGAAATAAGTCAATTTTATCATCTTTGAGTTTATGGCTTTGGAGTATTATATATTTAAAGAGCTTCCCGTATCATTCGTTCTTTAAAATAAAATACTAAAATATTTTAAGTAAATAAGTTTTCTAATATTTATTTAGCAATCTCAGATTTAGAATTTTCAAGCCATCTAGTAACAAAATCAGGGTCGTAACTAGGCAGGCGCAACAGGAGCACTTACTCAGGGCTCAGATAGAAGGGGAACCCAGAAAGGCATCTCAAAAGAATAATTATTTTGTGTATATATTTATTAAGGTTGCTACCAAACTTTAAAAAAATTAAAAAACAGGAGCTTCAGTACTATCGTATATGCATGGTGTTTTTTTTTTTTTTTTTATAACAGAGGGAAGAGGCTGATTTAAAAGTCTTGTCCAGAGCGCTAAAAAAACTAGATACGCTTCTAAACAAGTTAATAGAATTTTTATCAAGAATATTCAAGTATCTCTGATGTCAGAGCCTAAGTGATAAAATCCAAATTACAGCTAATACTCAAAAATACTTATTTTAATCAAGAAGTTTAAAAAATGTAAATAGTATAATTATTTTAATTTATTCTTCAAAGCAAAAAATTCTAGTTTAAATAAAAATAAAACAATTTACTTAAAATAACTGAAACAACATTTAGTAAGAATTGGTGGCAGCGCGTCCCTCTAACTGGTAGCAGCAAAGGAAAGGGTAATGGCTTGGTTGCGCTATGCAGGGGACCGAACACAGAATATATTATCTTGTGTTAACACTCATGATAATTGTTCCCGCAGCTGGAACTGAATCCCGAACACGTTTCAATTTACTAAATGTTCCACGATTTGATTCCGACTTTGTTTTATTATTTTCAACGATTCCCACACGGTTTCAAACGCATTAGTAGTTGAATAAAATTTTTCATATACGGAGCAGTTACATTTAAAAGAATT
>CM008233.1:1618131-1637828 GCA_002278615.1 Pogonus chalceus | reverse complement strand
AATTTTCTAAACAAACATTTTATTATCTGTATTTTTTCTTTGTTGTGTGAAAAAAAAACAAACAAAGGATAAGAATGAAGATAAAAAACTGTGATGTTATACATGGTGTTATTATTATTTTAAAAATAAAAACATTAGTTTACTTCGCAGAAAAAGATTGTTGAACATCTTAATATAAATAATCTTCGGAACCTTTTGACTCAATCTTATTTTTTATATGTACTATGTTTGTTTATTTTCTTAAATATTTTAACATGTTATCTTAAATACTTTCTGTATTATGATATGTAAACAAATGTCACATTTTAAATAAAGACGAATATTAAAATATTTCTAAGAAAAATATATGATTTATTTCAAATCAAATTCTTGGTTTATTTTCTCCACAAGCATTTCAGCAATGGCCATTGAGCTAGTACAGCCTGGAGAAGGCGCATTCCTACAATGAAGAATGCGTTCTCCAACATCTCCTTCTCCACGAGAAAAGACAAAATCATCTACTAATGAACCGTCCGCTGCCATAGCTTGAGCGCGAACTCCCGTCATTCCTTTTTTAACATCCTTACTAGATAGTTGAGGTATAAATTTTTGAAGATCTTTTACTATTAAAGATGGTATTAAAGATTTAATTATTTCTTTTGATCCTGGAATTGCGTATTTAAAAGCCATTTTACGAAATCCTGAGTATAAAATTGTTTCTTTAAGCTCGGATATATTTATTTCTGTCCATCTGGAACATTTAAAGATTATTTTCGTTTTTTCTTTTGATATAATATAAATTAAATATAATTTTGTTTTAAATAGAAAATAATCGACTTTTTTATTCATCATATAGAATATAGTTCAATAAAGAAACAAAATATTTTAGCCCATATATAAATAATCAGCAATCCATATCTAGTAGTTATTTTTAATTTACTTATTTGAATGAAACGCGAAACATACATTTTTACAACTTAACTATTTATAAACAATTTTTAAAATATTTCTTATTTCAAAAATAAACTATCTAAATTGTTAATCATCAAAATAGGTTTATTTTTTACTGAAATAATAAATATTTCTTATGAAATTCTTATATAAACATGATATTATTTACGCGTCACTGTTTATAATCGTCGCCATAAATAAATTTAATTACATAAAAATAAGCAGATGTACTTAGATATACGAAACTATCTTTTCATCTTCTTAATCTTTAGTTGACATGCTTCTCAATAAAGTAAAGTACGTCGCAACTTTATTCGAAAAATTATGTATGCAATGCACGCAGGTTTTGTTTGAATAGGTTACTTCATACACATATAAAAAAAAAAAATATTTAAAGAAATGTAACAACTTACGAATAACCCTCTCTGCGGAAAGCTAAAACAGCATTAGGTCCAAGTAAAACGGAACCATCCATTCTGGGAGTAAAATGTACACCTAAGAATGGAAACCTAGGATCAGGAACAGGGTAAATATTCCCGTTAACTAGATGACTTTTGCTAGGATCTAAAACAAGATATTCGCCTCTAAATGGAATAATTTGAGGATCTTTACTACATTTAGATTTTGAAGCCAACACATCTGAATACAATCCTCCGCATGTAAGAACATATTTTGCTTTAACATATTCCTTATTTGTACTTCGTAATTGAACAGGAAAATCACATTCAGAACTTTTTTCAAATTTATCAACTTCAAAGTTTAAATAAATTTTCCCACCCGTGTTTTTAAAGTCTTTTGCAAAAAATTCAGTAACGCAAGCAAAATCTATAATTCCCGTATGAGGTGATAATAATGCTTTCAGACCTTTGCAATTAGGTTCTATTTTTTGAATTTCTTTCAAACCATTTAAAACTTGTAAATCAGGAACATCATTTTTTCTGCCTCTTTCTTCTAAGGTCTTTAATCCTTGTACTTCTCGTTTTGTTGTCGCTACAATAATTTTTCCAACTTTTTTGTATGGTACACCATTTCTATCGCAATAATCATATAATAATCGTAATCCTTTGCCGCATAACTTTGCTTTTAATGATCCTGGAACATAATATATTCCAGCATGGATAACTCCACTATTATGTCCACTTTGATGTGCAGCTAATTGACATTCTTTTTCAACAATTGCTACATTAAGACCTGGATTTTTAATTTTTAATTCCCGCGCAGTTGCTACTCCAACAATACCACCACCCACAATAACTACGTCATAGTCACATGACCTTTTAAAAGTTAAATTTTACCATTTGAAAATTTTCATTTTTTTTATTATTACTTACTTGTCATTATTTTCATTACATGGTTCTACTGTTGCTAAGCATCGAGATGTATTTTTAAAAAAATTGTAGAAATGAAATTGCTGTTGCACAAAATACCTCGAATTTAGTAATGCCATAACAAGTTTTTTATGTTTTAAAACTATCAGAATAAACTTATATGTTTGTAATAAGTACTCAGTAAAATTTTGACTATATAAAACAGTAATTAAATTATCATTAAATGTGACATTGACAGATGTTTTCTCAGTGATATGTTATCATTATGTATGTTAGTAATATAATTGGCCTTGAATAAATAATAGAGTACAGTAAACTGATTATAATTTGAATAAATCAAATATAAAAAATAAATTATTTATATAAAAAAAATCACATTTTATTCCGTTCAGAAATGATCAAAGGATAGCTTGAACTAAAACAGAGCACAATACATTTCGTAATATCATGTTTTTGGATGAATTACTAGTGTTTATTTGTTGCGCCCCACTTTTCCATATACAGGATGTTTGCGTAAAACACAAATTATTGATTATTATGATTAAATAAGAACCTAAACAGCAGTGATTTATTTTAACAATGAGAGATAATGCTGTATAATTTGAGAGATGTCGCTAGTTGGATATAAAAGGAATGCAAACACCCACATCGGCCTTTGTCGGCAAATTCCTTACATAATCGTTTTGAAACGAAGCGCCAACCAATAGCTACACCGGTTGGGCTTTGATCTTGCTATTGTAGGGTGACGAAGAAATCTGAGCGCCGGCTGGCGCGCTAGTTGAGTCGCGAATATTAGTGAGTATGGAGGAAGAGTTACGCTGTCCTGTTTGTAAACAATTTTATAACAACCCGGTGCTTTTACCTTGTTATCATGGTCTTTGTTTAAATTGTGCTGTGCTATTGCAACAACCAGCATCGGCGGCCCAAATCAACCCTAACACGGTTGTTGGGCACGCCATAGCTGCTCCGGGACCTGGTGGAGTACCTCCACAGACGGTGGAACCCGCTGAAAGTGTTGCATCTAGTTCATCAAGCCATAGCCACGAACCTGGTGATTACCAGGAAGTTGACAAACTATCAATACTTAGCGAAACAGATTCTGGTGTTGTTTGTACATCTCGTCCAAATAGTTACGTGGGTACACCAAATTTACAAGGAATTTTATTTCCTCCGTTGAGTACTAGTTCTCTTTCACTCGCATGTCCAATTTGCCATAAATTAGTGTATTTTGACGATAACGGTGCCCATAATTTACCAAAATATCGCGTAATGCAAACCATTGTTGATAAATATACAGATATTCGGCAAGACGTTATATTAAAGTGTCAAATGTGCGAAAGTGAACCAGCTGCAGATGCCACAGTGATGTGTGAGCAATGTTCGGTACTTTATTGCGATTCTTGTCGGGATAGTTGTCATCCAGCTCGAGGACCTTTAGCTAAACATACGTTACATGAGGCAAAACGTGGTGCAGCTACAGCTGGCCGTGCATCCAAAATTTCTGGAAAGGATGGTAAATGTCCTGAACATGAAGAAGAGGTGCTCTCCATGTATTGCATGGTGTGCAAACAAGCGGTTTGTGCATTATGTTTACATGATACCAGACATACGTCACATGACGTCCAGGCTATTGCAGCTATGTGCAAAGCTCAAAAGGTGCGTTCATGCATATCTCTACCCTTTTATTTCTTTCTCCAAAACAAAATAATACGATTGTCTTACCAAAACACAAGAATTCCAATACTGACTATATTTACCTTGATACTAAACATAAATAATACAGAAACTTTATATAGTTTCTTACTATTCTACCCTTTAACATTAATACACTTAATTTGTGGTTTGTACTTGCTGAAGCTATCTATTATATTTCAGTTCACATTTATTGTCTTACACTATTCCGACTATCTTCAACAATAGTTCATATTTGGACTTATACATTTGGATTGCAATGAAATATAAAAAGCTAACAATAAGTTGTTTTTATTTGATCATATCATTTTTCTTAACCAAAAGTTCCTATTACTAAATTTATATTCAAAAATATTGGTATTTATTGAAGTTATTCCCACGGAACGTGTTTTCTAGCGTACAACCAAACGGTACTCATTTTGTTTTTGGCTCATCTGTAGGAGATTATAAAAAACCACCATATTCTTTGATACATTTATGTATATGACTTAATAATTTTCAATTTAAATGAAGAAGAACACTTCATAGTTAATATCTTTCAGGATTTAGAGCAAATTGGAAGAAAACTGCGCAAGATTCTTGTACACCTAATGTGAATCCCATATTTTGTGTATATGTAATATAAATTTCCAACAATAATATGAAATGAATACAGCGATAGAACAAAGGTTCCCATTTGTAAACATAATTCACATGTTTCGGTAAAATTTAAGGCCAATGACCATCAATTCATTGAATAAATTACCCCATTCCAAATAAAATAGTCTTAACTCATAAATAATCCATGAATTCTGTTTGTTTCTGAAGTTTCAATTTCATTTGCCAGGAACATGTAAATTTTAATTTGAAATTCGATGTTTCATTTAGAACTGAATTTTGTTTGGTTATGAAATTTGAATCGTTGTGTGAAAATATGAAAATGTATACATTTATTTATTTACAGATAACTTTGCGTATGTTATATTAGGTTTAAATATTCATACAATAATAAATTATTTGTCATGTTTCAGATAAGATAATAATATTAATTTATATCTATGTATATATTTGATTCAGGATGTTTTATCCTTTAAAAATAATATTTAAGTTGTTTCGCGTAGATTATAACTTTAAATCCTAAAATTACTACTTTTTTTTTTATTGCAACATTTAAAACAACTCCACTTTCCATAATAACTAAATTAACAATAAAAAGTAATAAAATATAATGCTGTCTGTAGACATGGCTACAAAAAACCGGCTTGAATAGTTTTAATTCTACCTTGCACTAAAATATCAAAAGTTAGAGACCACAACCTTGGAAACTTTTTATACAGATGACATAATGAGATCATACGTGAACAACCAACCAACAGTAAAACGACCTTTGTCTATAAAAAAACGTGAAAACTCGACTTTCACACATCATTCATAAAATAGAGTGTTTGTTTTATTATGCATTCAATTTTTTTCACAATTCTCGGCGGGTTTGTTTTATAAGAAAATAAATATGTTATCATAAGAAGTGGTATTGTAAGCATGTAAGGTAATTTTATGTAAATACCAGTTTGGATTTATTTATCAACTGTTGTAAGTGTGTCATATAAATTATGTTGTCCAATTTGTTACTAAATATTATTTAGAACAGTATTGAAATTCATAAATGCTAAGTTATATTGAGTAGAATATTAGTTTTCTTTCTCTACTACTTATAATATAAAAAGAATATATCAGTAACCTTTCGAAGTAAGTCTTGCACAGCGATTCTTAACCGAAGGGCTGTGGAAGGGTTTTGAAGGTTCTCTGAAAACTATTTTAAGATTTAAAAAAAAAAAACCGCAAATACTAAAAGTTTTAAGAATCACTGGTTTAAAACTTTCTTAGCAGACCAAAAAAACAATTAAAGAGCTCAATCCTGAAAAAGACGATCTGTCGAAGAGCGGCTTGAAAATATTTAAAGCCTAATTAAAAATCAGCTGAAGATAGATAAAAAAATATTAAAATAAGTCATGAACTATGTAAATAGTTCATTTAAAGCTTTTAAAAAAGAATTACTCCAAAAATCTGTTCTACAGAAACCGGTCTTAGTGTGGCACTATATTTAGTTAAAATTGTAATCCATCTTTTTCGGACTGTCTGACTTTTTTCTTCTTTTTATTATTAATACTTTTTGTGTTTCAGTGTCGTGTTATTTATAGAATATTAGTGAAAATGTTAAAGATAAATATAAATAAAACAAATCTAGCGAATCTGACTGTTTAACAGTAATTTTATAATATACTACCTTTCTTGATATTTTTATTTGTAAATTTTTCGGATTGCAAAAGCGGTATTTGAAGAATCAGAGATTTTACAGCAGACGCTGATAAATTTTATATGAAATATAAATAAATTATATTGATTTTATTTCATTTCAGTTATATTTTTCGTATTTTCCATGGAAAATTTAGAATATAATTTTATAAAAAGATATCTATCCAAAAAAATTGTTCTAGAAATAAATAAAATTTTATATATTTTTTAAAGTTTGAAATAAAAGTTTACGACAATACAATAACCTCAAATAATAACTTTATTATATGTGCAATAATACATATTTATTATGTATGTTGTTTTTTTTATTGTTGTTTTACATATTTTAGTACTGAACACGGTGTTCATTGAGTTTATGATTCATTTATTGACTTACTGAAATAAAAAATTAAGTATTAAAAAACGATTAGACCAATGCTATTGTAAATAAAATCACTCCTTAATAACAATACAAAGTTATTAAGTTTGCTATTATAATAATTTCGTAGAAATTATACCAGTATATATGCATATTTACCTTATCTTTCAATTTCACAATTTTTGCTAAGAAATAATTTTGTTTTTAAGACAATGCATTTCCGTCAGTACATTTTTAAAAATTTGCGATTAAAGTAATAAAAATTTTAATATTTATTTAAGATTATGATTATAGATAAAATAAAATACCTTGATAAGAACAAAGAAAATATTCCAATATGTATTTTCACAATTGTCATTAAAAACACATATTCATTACGTTTATCGATCATTAAAATATTTATTAAAAAAATATATTTATTATCGCTTTTAAAACGATTATTAATACAATACTTTTGTTATCATTATGACCTTATTTTTCATTTCGAAAAAGAAATTTTTAATTTCGTATTTAACTTTACTTCGAGTAATATTGGTTATATCTTAATTATATTAAAATTTAAGAAGTTTGTATTATTGTTGTTTATTTATTTTATCAAATTATCTTAGTTTTTTACATTTATTTTCATATATTTGTTACCTTGATCTAAATTTTAAAGATAAAGTAACCTGATAAAAAATTTAAAATTACTTTTACGAAGTCTATTAAACAAATAATAATATAAAATGTCTTTTCAAAAGAAAAAGAAAAAATAATTTTATAACCTAAATGAGTGATTCTATCCATTATTCACAAATTAAAGCATTCCGAATAATTACTAAAAGGAAATAAGAAATCTTTAATGACTAAAATTAATTAAATAAACAGAAATGGATTACAATTCGCCGGAAGACGAATTGAACAAAACGTATTATGAAATCCGTATTTCCGCCAGACGAAACTTTTTGCACAGACGAAATCTCTTGACCGAACCTCACCCCTTACTATCTCCATAAGCTGATTTCGACTGGGAATGATACAAAAGATATCTACCCCTCTGTCAAGTTGTTCAAGTTAGTTTTGGATGGAATTTAAGTGTATGTATGCTCATGTTTTCTGCTGTATCATTGTAGTTCACCCTCCCTAGACTGTATTATAGTAAGTTGTAGGTAAAAATGATGGCCCAGCTGTCTGCTGTTTTAACAATACCAAGTTTTGGATACAACATGTCGATTTCGGACTTAATATCTATAAGATTTTTAAACGTAAATCTTTGAATACTTGAAATAAATAAATTTTTATAGTAAATTGTTTTATTTTTCATATATCCTACACCTTCAAATATTGGACTGTCTAAAATTTTAATTAATTTTCATAGTAGTTTTATCACTAGATAATGCAAGTAGGTGAAATGAGATTATAAATATTTTTACATTCTTTTATAAAAAATATAAATTTATTAATCCTAATTGTTATTTTATGATATTAATGATAAGAAATCTAATAATACAGGTTTTTTATTTTATACAAATACAAATTTATACGTTATTGTCCAGTTTAGTTTCAGAGACATTTTTTTTTTAGAATCTTGAAAACAAAAAAAATACGATTCCTTTATATAGAAAAAGTTAGAATAATTGATTTGATTACATCATTATCTCAAAAGTTCTTTAACAAATTTGAACAGTTTTTTATTGATTAGCTTGGAAAGTTCAGAACTTCAAAATCACTTTTCAATATATAAAATTACACTAGATGAATTTAAAATTTGTTGAAAACTATCGTATTTACTAAATTTTTATTTTTATTAATAATTTCTAAAATTATGGGTAAATCTTATTTGCATGGAAGCTAAAAAAGTATTTTTGAAATTAAATTAACTCTAAACTAAAAACAAAATATAACTAAAAGATTTCCATATCAAATTTACATCTTGCATTTTCATGTGCTGCGAAATATGCGGCAATATGCAAATATGCAGATGAATAACGACTAAACAATAATTAGTTAGTTTGTTGGTTAAATAACTGCATAAAATTAAAACTACTTCGTTAAATTAATCCTTATAATTTATATGAATCCTGTGATCCGATATGAAGATTATTAAAATTTATTTTATTTGCTCTATTCGTGTTACTCTTGTCAAAGGTATAGAAATTTATTTGAAAGTATGATATATATTATGTTTTTTTATTTATTGTTAAAGTAACAATAAATATATGTGATAAATAAAATGGTTTCTCAAAATTCAAGTAAATTTATTTGTATGTCTATTGTTTCAACTTAACTTGAACAACAGAACTAGACGATAGAACTAAAATCATCTATACATTGCATAACAAATAAAATATCGACGAACGCTTTGAAAAAAAACTATCAATGTAACAAAACTAACTAATTGTAAGCATTAAGAAAGTGAAAAAAATAGTTACGTATGTCGAAGAAATAACATCCACTTATTATTATGTAATGCGTTTGTTTCGTGTCGTCCATTTGTAAAAAGAACCATGTCACTTATATACGACTTTTTTGTACATACTGAAAAACTGTTTACGAATTAGCTATAAAACTTGTTTAATTTCGTGGTATATAACCTATAAAATGGTATTATAATTTAATCTATTGTACAATAATGTATATTATACCTCATTATTTGATTTTGTAAAAAAGGAAACTGAAATTCTTAACATAAAAATATTGCTTATTTTTGTAATCAAAAGTATTAACATAATTTATAAAAGATTACTGCAAAAAATGGTATAAACAAAAGTGGTATTTAATTTTTCAGTTGGACTATATGATGCATGTACCGTTTAGTTTTATTTTAAGAAAACGATGAAATTGCTATTACCATAAGTGCAGCAATTTCCAGTTCAATTTCTATAAACATTAGATGCCAAATTGCTGCAATCAAATTTAGATTTGAATTGAACAAACGTATTTATATATACAGTGTGTTTGGTATGGCATGATTAACAACGCCTGTGTATATGCATATACATACTCGTATAATCACTAATTTCATTAATTTCAAATCCATTAAAACGTTGATGATATAAAATCTGCGAAGATAAACTGATAAAATTCATTAGGTGCTAATATTTGCTCGGTGAAAATGTCTAAAACAGGAAAGGCATGGAAATCTCTAGCGAAACGCAAATGTTAACGCGTGGCCCAGCCGTAATTACTTAAAAACNTATATATATATATACTATATACTACAAATAAAGATAGAAAGGGTTTAGTATAACATAGGAGCCAAAATATTATCTCTTGTTTAACTCAAAGTGAATTAAGCTTGACAAACAGATCAAGATGTTACCCTAAAAACCTTTGGGGTCCATACGGCCCTAAACTCATCTTTAAAGAAAAAATAATATTTTGCCTTAAAAATTATGGATTACTTTTGGATAGGTTTCTTATTATTTTGTTATAAACATTTGTATATTTGTTCAGTTTGTTTATAAATTTAAATAATTTGATGAAACATATAATTAATAATGGAAACTTTTTTCTATAGCGTTATGTCTTTGAAAGTTTTTAAAATAGAATGTTAAAAAATAACAGTTAAAAGAAACCCAGTACGCAAATATTAGTTCTGTAAAATAACATTCTTACAACTACAACGACAAAAGTACCTTGGAACAAGCTGTATAAAATATACAGTATATTCTGTAACCGAAGTCCGTAACATTACAATAGTCCATGTAAATACTCGTGAAACAACTTTAACATAACCTTAAACTTCGTGAGCAGAAGTAAAAAATAAATTGATCAACTGTTGACCCATCGTGACCCGTCCATTTCTTGTGCATAGCACTGCACTACACTGCACTAGAAAGTGTGTATTATTGTTGGAAGAATGAGAATATTATTATCGCATGCATTTTATCGCTGTTTATATAAAACCTGTTTTAATACTGTATTTGTGGTATTGATATGATGGAATGGAATTATATGAAGATTTTTAATTAAAGATTGCAATTTTATTCGATTTATTACAAATATATTATGAAAAAGTCTAGTAGAATAAATTATTCTATTAGATTTATTTCATATATCTATAAATTTGTATTTTTTAAATCAGTTTACATCAATTTGATACAGAATATTTATTAGAATCTGCATTATTTATATATTTTGAGCAGCATATATAATTTTCAATCCCTTGAATGGTTATTGAATAGTTATTCTGGTATCGTGGGGCTGAATTATGCATATAATTTAAAAGAATTTTAAGCTCATATAATACAATTATATCTAAGTTAAAATCTTGATTATCCCTAAATAAATACATAAAGTACTTTAAATAGAATAAGTAAAAGTATTTTTATACTGGCAGACTTCAGTTCAAGAAGTTAAAATTACACATCATCAAATTAATTCGGTGTCTACATCAATTAAATTAATATTACAATTAATATTAATAAATTTCTTAAATAATATCATGTTTCAAAATGACTAAATAAAATAATAATTGAATAAAAGTAATCATATAAAGTTATATAGATTTTATTTGTAAACAAGTCATCAATAATGCTTTATATTTATTTATTTATGCATAAGACAGTTACGAGGTAATAAAATTTGAAAAATGTACTTTTATTTTGTTCTCTTTATACATCTAAAAAGCGATTTGTGGTTTGAAAGTTTAAAAAGGTTTTAAAAATAAGTCAAAAGTGAGTGTTAACCAAAATGAGTTCAGCAACCTTTTATTAACTACTAACTCACCATACGTCGTCAGATATTACAGCCCTTGTGTTTTGTTTATGCAGCGCCGTCTTTGAAATATTAAAATTTTAATTTATTTCAGTTGTTTTTATTATGAATATAATCTTTTATTTAAATGTCACTGCAATATTTGATTCATATTTATATTTATTTATTGCATTTTTTATTGAAATTAAATTTATATTATTTACAATACGTTACATATTTGATTAATATAAGTTAATGAAATATAAATAAAAATAATATATGTTTTTCAAGGGAAATTAAAAAATAGAATGAAATAAAATTTATATATCCCGGTCCTGGTTTATAATTACAGCCCGTGCAAGAAATCGATCGTTAAAAATATGCATACAACTCTCCTTCATTAGCTAATTTGACAGCAGAGTATGCGAGACCAAGGAAAATGTACTTATTTTGTATATATGTATATAGTTTATGCATAAACTTGTTTCATAAAATTTAGCCACGTCAACTGAATAATTGAGAAACAAAATGAAACTATCTGGTTCTATTATTAATAAACATATGTTACTTACGCATTCATGATTATACGAATATGTATGTTATTGTTTATTATTATTCATGAATAGATAATATTATTACAATATGAAATATGAGAATATATTGTTTTCATTAAAATCATTTTTAAACACAATTTAATCATTTATTTTTCTTCACTAAACATACACTACCTCGAACAATAATATAAAAATATAAGAGGAAGTAAAAACTAAATCTATAAAAATAATTTCAACATAACATCTTTACTTTCCGTTATTCTTTTATTTTTATTGATGATACTTGTTCAAAGTTTTGGTGGAGTTGTATTTCAGGAACTAAATAATAATAAAAAAACTTTAAATAATAGAAACTCAAAGTTTCATAAACTAAAATGACATTTTGTTTGAAATACAATAAAGAACTTTTTAATATTCTTATTATATTTTTTGTAAACTAAGAAATATAATATCTTTGATAAAAAGTTAAACATTTTAAAAAACTTTTCTTTCATATTTTATATAATTGTTTTAAGATATTTATTCTTTTTTATTTTTTCTTAATGTTCGAAAATATAGATCACAGAAAGTAATTTAAAATAGCTCGGTATCAGTGCAACAAAGGAATTCATTTAATATATTGACCTCTCTCTTAAGCAAACTATTTTCTGACTTGAAGCTATTGTAATGCGAATACCGTTATTAAATTGATAAGAAACTAATAAATTTAACGTCAAAAAGTGTAGAATAAACGGTTAGATATAATTATACTGCAGTCTAACAATAAGTGAAAGGTAAGATATATGGACTTACACAATAAAAGGAATAACCAATGTATAAGAACAATATAAGTTAAAGTGAACCGCTGAATATTTCAGTTCAAAAGCTTTTTTTCTGCATTACATTAAAAATCGGTTTAATAATCCTTGATGACAACAAATCGTGGATAATGCTAGAATAAAATTGAAATACGCATTTAAAGCTCAGCACAAAACAAATAATAATCATTAAAATATTTAAATTAATACTTGCAATATAAAATTATATTATTTATATGAAAAAATTACATAAAATTTTATTGTCCAATTATAATTTATAATTCATGTTTACGAGTTTAAAATATCTCCATAACGCATTAAATTATGCATTTAAAAAAATATAAAAGTTATTCATTGTTTTAAGGGTGAAGTATTTGAAATAATCCTTGAATTTTTATCCGTCTATTTGCAGGTTGGCATATCCGTTTTTTTTTTTTTTTATGCCCCTTTCTTAACATTTTTTTCTGCTTACTCCTTGGTAACTATGACAACGGATCAGTTGATGAGTGCATTTAACTGAGGATGGGTCCATTGTTCTTCGCAACTGAAATGTGTACTTGTGTTAAGTACTCTTTTGTTAAACGTTCGTAATAATTAGGTACTCAAATGCAGACAACTATTAAAAGATATATTTGATATATATTTTTACTGTAGTCACTTATTTCACATATGAAGTATAGAAAAAAATATGTTATATAGTATTTAAGTATTATAACTGCAGAGAAATTGACTGCACGCTCTGAGGAACAGTTTAAAAAAAACTTTTTTTCAGCGTATTACGTTGCGCATATAATATTGTTTCTATCTTACATCTATATTTATTAAATATTATTTTTATTTAATAAAATATTGTCATTCAACTTACTATAATATGTTAGCTTTATATTGCTGAAATATATGGAAAATAAAAGAATTTGAAACAACGCTAAGAACTCGCAACAAAATATATCAAAAAACAATCATACGACAACGGGAAATCAATAAATTTTCTCATCTATGGAATTCCAGAAGAGAACAGCACTAATACATNTATATATATATATATGATAGTGGTATTCCTAAAATGTGGTTCATATTTTATTCTTTTCATGTTCTTTTATTGAACTAATAATTGAAATTACCAAATATTTTTGGGTGAAATTTTTAAAATATTTTCATCTTTTATTACTTATAGAACTTACAAGATTTGCTTCATAAGTTTTGCACTTCAGCTGAATAGCAGTTTTCGTGTCATCAGTTTTCTTCAAGTTACTTTAAATTTTTACTTTTAAGTTGATTTTAAAATACTGTGTAATTAAAATTTATTTTAAATGTAACAAGAGCCAAAGTTACGATTTGCTTCAAATGTATACTAAACAACTGATCTGATTGAATAACAAATTGAATTCGTTTTTATAAATAATAAACAAAAGCTTGTTTTTAAGTTATTTTTTAATTGTTTTGTTAAAATCTGCTTAAATTACAAAAATTTAACAAAAAATAAAACATGTATATTGCAAATATATATATATCATTTTAAACATCATTGAACCAATTATTTTTGTATATAATAGAAAAATAAAACTACATATGTATATAATAAGTCGAATAACTATTATTTTGAAATAAATAATAAGGTAACCTACAGTTATTCACCATCTGTAGTTCATGATATATAATGGAGTAGAACTTAGTAATGACGAGATCAGAGCTCGGACAGTAAACGCAACAGAAAGAACTGGTTATGTACAGACAAAAAAATCTTGTTTGTTAAACTTCATGCCGTAAGATTGCATCTGATCCAGTCAAGAAACTTTAAATGCAATACACCGGATATTTCTTACTTATTCTTCTTATGCTTGAAAACAAAGTTCTGACTTCAAATATTAATATCACAAACTTCTGTTTCCATAACATCTTGATTTGATTTAATCTTCAAAACTTTTTTTTATTTATATCTTTGGAACGAGTTAAAATGCAAAATTCAATTTCTAAAATTGTGATTAAAAGAAATTTTGAGATCTTCAAAGTTAGAGGCCATTGTTGTATTCACGAATATATTGATTTGTAATAATATTTCCTTATATCTTTCTTGAATATGCTTATAAATCTTTTATTAATATTTAACCGCATGGCACCCTTACTTCATGAATTTATTAATTATTTATTTATAACATATTCTTGTTTACAAAGTTATTAAAACCATAAAATATTAATTAGTTTACTAAAAGTTGTTGTTGATTAATATTCGAAATTTTATATTCTTCTTATTTAATATCTTACAAAAATATTTAATATTTTCAAAAATCTTAACATATATGTAAAATTAAAAGTAATTGCACGAATTTTGTCATAAAACTAAAACTTCTTTCATGAGAAATAAAATGTAAATAAATATACAAAAGTTCTGAAGAGAATCAAATCTAAAACCAGACAGAAAATGTTTAATATTCGAATATAAAGACGTTCTTTACTTCTTTTTGTAACATAAATTTCACAATGTGCCGTAAAGACAACTTTTAATTTTAAATTTTATTACATTTTTGACATGCGAAGTAGCAATTTTCGTGAAAAATACTCGTTTCTTTATTCGATTCGTACAAAATGAAAGAGAATTCGCTTTTGATATATTGTTATGATGTCAAGTAAAACCTATCATTACATTTAAATAGTATAAAAGTTTGGTTAAACAATCCATACAGACAATTTTAAAACTTCAGAAGAATTATTACTGTCGTGTTTTATCATAGACAACATAGTTATTATCTTATCACACTGAACACCGCTTTTACATGATAATAACTGAGCAACATGCTTTGGAAAATATACGTTTTATTTAGTTTGAACTAGATTTTAATAGTAATTTTCTTTTAATTGTTAGATTTATTTCAACTGCTATCATCTTTAACTCCGAAAGGAGAATATGGCTCTTAGGATTTGACCTTTTCCATATTGCGCTTCAACAGATTTAATCCTAAATTTTGCAATAAGGTCAAGTGGAGATCCTGTTGGCCTAAATCGAACCTCAGATCTTAAGATTAAAAGTTACCCACCAGATTGATTCAATTACCCAAAAGTTTCAGTGCCAATCTATTAACTTTATATTAATTCAATTGTTTTGATCATACACAAAAACTATTTCTCTTTCTTTCCTGATGGACAATTCTTAATATTCCAATTCGTTATTTTGAGATCAATATTGGTAAATTGCAGAAGAACTTACTCCCTTATCGATAAAATGTTTTTATATTCATAGATCATGCCCACATGCATGATCATTTTTAAAAATACAGCAATCCAAAAAATAATGCAAATGAAATGTGTGAAAACAAAACAAATTTATACAATGCAGTCATATTTATTTTTGAGAAATCTTGTATGGTAGTAACTAAAGCTGATTTATCAGTAATTGGTGCATTGTAAGATAAATGTGTAGTAAACCCAGTAGTTAATGAATTTATTTAACGCAAAGTGTATAAAATAAATAAAGATATAATGTGTGAAATTGTAAATTGTTAACACAATGGATGGCGCTAAAACATCCACAATAATGCGTAGAGATATCATTTAGAACAGCACAGCGTTTTACGTTACCATTTAATAGCTATTTCCATTTTCGTAATTGATGCGGTAACATTTCTATATTATATTTTCCTTTTTCCTTTAACTCATGCGTATAGCTAATGTTTTATATTAATTGCTATTTCAGGTTTTACGTTCCATTAAAAATTCGCTGGGAATTTGTTCATAACTTAGTAGGATGCTTATATTAGCCGATGACATCATAAACAATTTTTCTAAATTTGAGCTGTTTCATATTCTCATTGCTATATTTTAGTGGCACTTAAAGTGTTTTCAAAGTAATTCAGTACTTCAAAATCTTTTATAAAGTTAAGTAGAATAATTGTCAACAATTTTATTTCATAAAATAAATTTCATTGTAAGTAACATTTGCCTTTGATTGTTTGGTTTCCTTAAACTTCTGTTTTAAAGTTAATTTTCTGTCTTTATAAATAAAAGCAAATAATACGATGTAAATAAGATAGCTGGGTAATTTAAAGTTATTTGAAGACAATCTATGTCTCTTTAAAGTTTATTCGTCAACTAAAAGCAACAAACAAACCCAAAAAGCACTTCATGGTATCGAAATAAACAAAGAACAAACAATATTGTTTCAGAGAACAAACGTCTGTAGTTTGTTTACTGAAATGTACCTACTCATTTGAAACAAAATAAGGAAGTCAATTCTATTAAAATAAAATAAATTTATTTTCTTAACCATATTTTTTTACTTCCCCTTTCAAGGAAATTGTTTTCAATTTAATAAAATATTATTTAGTTTTCTTAAAAAAATAAAGTTGCATGGAATATTTCTAATGTAAAATTAGGAAGTAAAAACTAAAATCAAATTACTAAAAGGCCCGTCAACAAGACACTTGTAAACTTCGAGCTACCAGAGTCCTCAAATTATTACATCTTTTACATAATTTATTAAGGATATGAAACTCTAAAATCGTTAAACAGTGGTTCTCAAACTTTTTGAAGGATAACATCTTTCTTAATACAAGGTAACAATAATAACCAAAAACCGTTGGTGTGAATAAAAGTTGAATAAATAGAAGATGTTACCAAATTGTTCAGTTTATTGCAAAACTGTTTTTATTAAAATATTCTGATTACTTGAATAATAAATTATTTCGCAGAGCACCTTGAATAGGTTTGTGAAACGATGGTTGAGAATCACTGGTTTAAAAGGATTTTGAGTAGCAAAAAATATACAATATAATAAATACTACACCAGCAAAGGTGGTTTGCAGAATTTAAAGTAGGCTATCACTCATTGTAAATATATGAATGTGACTTACAATTAGGCAGCATGCTTCAAATTGTGAGCTCAACTATTTTGTACCACCTCTGTTACTTTAAGATACTTCAAAACATGATATTAGAAAGTGAATAGAGTTTTAGCGAGTAGACAATTGAAAAAACTGACATTTGCTGTGAATTTATAATGAATTTAATTTATTAAATTACCCTAGAATATTTTATTCCGATCTATAATAAGTAAACACATAGGGAAAGATAAAACTATTTTAAATAGAATTTAAAATATATTCATAACTATGTTTCTATTTTTATGTTAAAAGGGGTTTGATTCATTATCATCCTGAAAAGTTTTTATCTAGCATATTAAAGGGTAATAGCTAATAATAAAACAAGAGACAGATTAAAGAAGAATTTTGTGTGTGCGGTATTTTAATCAGATTGTGATGCTACTGGTTGCCTAGGCCACTAATCTCTGCACAGTGGGGTTTAGATAATAGCCTACCGTCATCATTAATTCGCATGTCCTAAGCTGATCTCTGATAATGCGAAATTCCTAGTATAAGAAGGCGCTATTAGCTACATTATTGTGTATATAATAAAATAATATATACATTAGTTGTAGCAAAGTATTTCTTAATAGCTTCTTAACTAAATATTTACAAATATTTGACAGCAATTTTTTTTTTTCTGAATAAATAAATTAACTTGTTATCTTATTTAAAATGCGGTTGAGAAAGAAGAAAACAACGCTGTAAAAAGTTTAAAAGAAGGTTCTTTTAGTTTTTGTAAATTAATATTCTAACCATATTTATAAAATTATACGGAGGGGAAACTTTGTCTTTATCCTTATAAAATTCCTGACAACAAAGAATAAGTTCGATGCAGTTAATTTTGTCGTGTTGCGTGCCAGTGAAAGCGCCTGCATTTAAACCCTAACGTAGTAAGAATGTTTTTGTGGCGTGCGTATAAAAATAGCCCTCTTTTCCGGGGCCGAGCACAAAAAACATTGGCGTTACTCCTTGCTGTTCTACTTCTAGAACTGTCAAGATATTCTTGGCTTGGCGCTTGATCTTACTAACTACGAAAAACACTAAATATACGAATTATATTAGATAGTTACCTTTTATATTTGTGTTAGAATTTTACACGACCTCATTTTGTTTTTACAAGTAACGACTTTCGTGTTTTTATTTTGATAATATTTCTAGAATTTACAAGACCAGAAATAGGTGGATTCGAAATTTCATTTGTTTTTACAATAACGTTAGGTTATATTTATTGAAAATTTACTTTTTTCCTTGTATTTTTTATTTTTTTTATATATAACAAAAATAAATACACTTCTAAAATTTTCCGTAAGAAAAATAAAGTGTGTTTTGTAATTTATCCAAAATAAATTCGTTTATTGTTTTTGTGTTCCATAAATAAACATACAATGGTTTATTTTTGGAAAGTGTTTGCCAAAAAATGTTATTGGCAACAAATAAATATAATAAAAAAACGCCCAATTTTTTAATATCCTTCTCTCAAATATTTACTGTTTGAAATAACAAAGCTTACATTATAAGTGCAAATGAAGTGCAAAATTATACAAATAAAACTAGAAAAGTTTTTGTACAAGACATCCGGTTTTCTTAAGTAAATAAATCAATGTTTTTATAAATGTAACAAGACTAAAATAAAACTATTACAAAACATATGTATTTTATTACAAGTTTTACGAATGGAAGAAAAATGATTGCAGTTTAACATGCAAAGCTATTCATTCAATTTTTCACTGGCAAATTACAGAGGATAACGTTTTCTTCATAATTTGTACTTATTAATCATCTTTATTAGGTTTTGTAATATGAAATATACACTGGCACAAGATAACTATCGCTAATTTTTCATTAGGGTTAAAATTTAAATGAAAAATTTGTCAAAAATGTTTCTTTTATACATACATATATTATTTAATTATATAAAAAGATATACTAAAAGGCATTTTAAATATTAAATTTGTTGATTTTATTTTTAATATATATATATATGAGAGGTTATTTTATGCAAAATGCCTGTAGCTTAATTTTTAATACAAGTTTTTTATTTTATATTTTAATTGGAGGATAATTTAATTTAATTCCTTCAGAATTAAAATTTCATGAAAATATATGTTGAGTTTAAAATATAATTTTAATTAAATTATTTTTGATATTTTATAATTTTTCTTTAAATATTAACCCTTCTAAAACATGCAGTATACATTTTTAACTTGAAGAAT
>CM008233.1:1567554-1617169 GCA_002278615.1 Pogonus chalceus | reverse complement strand
TATATATATATATCAATATAAGGTTCATATTACTTTACTAAACACTAGTGCATGAATAATACCGCACAGTTGTGCAGAATGAAACCATTCTAAGATTAAAAATTATAGAGGAAGAGTATGCATTCCGTTACAGAAAATATATTTTATAAATTTTATAAAGCAAAGTTTTTACAACTGTAATTTATTTTTGTTGTTTTGTTTTAGGTGAGTGTTTTGTTTCCATGGCGTTCTATGTAATAAAGGTAATTTTATGTAAAACATTATATGGTAATATCTTTAGTTTATATATATTTAGATGAACATTATAAATATAAATCAATAAAGTTTGTTAAAATGCAACTAATTTTAATTAAGTAAACTTTAAAAATAGAAAATAATTAATATTTTTAATTTGAACAAAAGTACAGCATCATACTTTTAAGTTAAAAATATAACAGCTGTATTTGTCACGTTCCAGAAAAGAAAAACTAAGACAATTTAATTGCTGCATGTTGTTCATTACAAGTAAATTGGAAACTATTTTCTGGTAGATACTATCTGTTTTTATTTTGAACACGTAAAATAAGATCAGATTAATTTAATTGCTATACATTTATCCAATTTTATTTATTTATTTCAAAATTATATTAGTTTGGATTTATCGTTATATTTTTATGATAATTGTTTACTCTGAATGTATTCTAAATACTTTAGGATTAAGACTATACTTCAATTTATATTTAGATTAACTTAAAATTATCACTAACTGACTCAAAAAATAATTACGGCATTCCTAGAATTACGACTATATTATATTTCGTTTAAGGTTATTTACAGAATCATAAATTATTATATAGTGACAGATTTGCTCATATTTAAATTTACAATTACAACTCATGCAAATTTGCACACATGTTTATAAACAATTCTTCTGTTTATGCATATTATTATCTTGGGGTTCAAATTAAGGAATAATAAATGATGGATTTGAATTAATATTGTTCATAATCGCGAATCAATATAGATTAGGCTTTAGCGCGCATATTAAATCGAAAACTATATAAACCGCATTAGACAGTTGATATTCCACGTTGTTCCGAATGAATTATTTGCTGAAAAGTTTCATGATCCTGACTGACACAATTGCACGGGTGCATATTTGAGTAATACAGTGAGTTGTCAACTTCAGCGTAACAAACAGAACCGCACAAAAAAATAGTCCCGGTCAACCAATACTATAGAGCATTATTGCCGAGGCGATTTTCGAACGCACAAAACGAATTTACCTTATTGTTCTTTTATCTGCGATGGACCCTCCGTTGTTGCTCAATGCGTTTCGTTCTTGCACAGATAGAAGGCTTAGAAACATTTTTAACTTCTTTTATATGAATGTTTATTTATTTTACACTTGCAACTATAATTTCTATCAATTTTCATTACAGTCAGTTAAATTCATTACTTAAAAAAAATTGTTTTATAAAAAATCAAAATTAACTGCAAATTTATATAATTTTTCATTCAATTAACATTTCAAGAGGGGGCCCTACCTTAACAGCTCTAAAAAGCATTGATATTCAGATTTTTTAAAGTGTTAAATAACAATCGATTCATTTGGAGCTTTTTACCATATTGTTGCACGTATTTTAATTATGTTTACAAAAATTTTTGAAGTAAAAATATTAATATTTAAAGCCGTGGTAGACTTCGACGTCAGATACCTCCAGCAAAAGGCACCTCCATGGATGCGAGTCGCCAACAGTCTTTAAAGAAGGTAGAACACAATCGTTTAGATTTCCTTAAACTATATTAGATTGGCTAAAAAATCTCAAAATGGCAGAAAAAATCCTACGTTTCACGATTGGAAAAACACATTTCCGATAAAGGTTGAAAGGTTCCCGAGAAAAAGTGGCACCCAGTTTAAAAAAATGTGATTTCGAAAAAAAACGTGTTTAAAGTTTTCGGTCCTATAATGACCGTACTGTACGGCCTCCACAATTATGTTTGTATCTTTTCAATTACTTCGAATATCAATAAAACCTTTTAGAGAGTCATTTTAGACAGGATAATGAATAGATTTATGCAAAAAGAAACTATTTTTTGAAACTTTCAGGGTGGGGTTTCTCCTTAACTAATTTATCTATTCTATTTTTAATTTCATTAGATTGGATTTTAGAAATTCATGAATTTAGTAATTAATAATTTATTCAAATTATCATGTATTTAATTTCAAATACTTCTAACTGTTAAGAAGATCTTTGTTTCAAATCATATGATAAAATGATTGTAGATTTTTAGACAATAATGGTCTTGAGTTGATATTAAAAATAAATATAAGAAAGGAAAATAATACATCAAATAAATCTCAACCAGTATTGTAAAGCTGTAAAGCTACCCAGGAATTATTTTGTTATATTTTTTAACAGATTTATATTTTTTATTTTTAATATTGACGGTTGTTTATTTATTTCATAAAAAATATAAAAACACCGTCTAGTTGTCAACGTTCGCAATGTAACAGTATGCAATCATCATGGTAGCTGCTGCCCCAAGAGGGCCATAACTCCAACGATAACGTCGCACTGTCCTGTGCACTCAGTGCTGCGCCCCCCAATGTTTTGCAGGACTATTTCACGTGTATATTTTGAGCCTATGTGAATGTGTGGAAATGGAAAATGTACAAAAATGTTTTCTAACTGCTTTGTTTCACCAAATCGAATTTCTGTGTCGAAATCAAATGTTTTTATTCTTTTTATAACACATATTTTTTTAGTTCTATTATATTTCAACAAAAAATTTTAGTGAAAGGTCATTACATGTATAAATTTTCTTAAAAAGATATTTTTAAAGAATTATTTATGTTTTTATTAATTTAAGATTCAGATTAAGATAACAGATTCTGTATGGTTTGCATAAAAGTTCAGATAATTTAGGAATCATTATAAAGGAGATGAGTAAAAATATGGCTTTAATATTTTTTATGGAAAAATGTAATTTATATGCAGAAAAATACGATAACACGATCATTATCATAAAGTCCAGTAGGTAATTTAAACATAATCTATATGTAAACGAATAGGAAAGGTTAGCAAAAATCCAAATATATTTAAAGTTAGAAAACATTCGGCTTTCAACAGCAAATTATCCGGACGAAAAAATTCCGGAACATTTTGTGGGCAATGTTTCTCAAGGGTAACAAAACATCGAAAACATTAAATCAAGATAATCACCACTGAACTGGTCCATTCTCTTTTCCCTCTTTGTTTTGCATTGTTCGCTTCTTTTTCCCCGTTACCACAATCAAATTAAAGCGATTGCTGAACTGAACGAAACCCATTTTGTAACTGACAGGCGAATTTAGATAGATAATGCAAACAATGATAAAACAGTGAAAATTTTGTAGCTTTTGCGAATTTTATACCATGATACTATTTTATTTGGAAATCTTAACTTATTTGTTCTTTCCAATCATTTAATAAATTTTATTCCATACCAGAAAAAGCTTGTACAATTAATTCTTCTTAAATAATATTAAAAATATTTATAAATACTAAAATATTATTAATATAAAAATTTCTATTTAATATAATGGTTGCAAAATTAGTCAACATACGCATCATAAAATTAAAATTTTATAGAACATATATAGAGTGATATTAAAATATAATTACAATTAAAAATAATAATGTGCAAATTATCAACAGCGAGAACTAATTAAAATTTAAAATTAAAAAAGAAATTAATTCAGAATTCAATGAATTCTGATTTGCAAATAGACTCAGATTCGGTATTTCATAAAGTTTATTTGAAATTCAATGCACACAAATATTTATTTAGAATCGTTATTGGTTTTTTAGAAGTTCATTATGGTGACCTATTTTTTATTTGTGATTAATAAATTTCTAATTTTTATTTGTCATTAATTGGGAAATAAAAATTTGTTCATTTTTTCTTACAGTTTTAAATAATTTTAATGAAACTTTGTTTGTTCTAATATAAATTAAATTTAAATAAAGACACGTGTATAGTTTCTTAGTAGTAATAAAACAATTTATTAAATTTTCTTAGAATGAGCATATTTTTATATCTTAAGATCAGACAGAATGTTATGAATTTTGTGCTGTTATAAAGTTTTAAGTAAATTGAAGTTTCCTTTATAAATATAATTATTTTCTTTAAAGATTTTATGAGTTAGTTATATCCATATTTTATATTTCATTAATGCTCATTTTATAACATAGTTTTGAGTGACCTCGAAATGGCTGATAGTACGATTTGTTTAATATTTAAAGCAGACATTTAAAATTAAAATTTACAGTTAACTTATATATTTGACTTGGACAGCTCGCTTCAAATTCTAAACTCAGCTTGAATCTATTCTACCATTGGTTGCTTCAAGCTCCTTCAAATCAAAATTTTACAAAGTGATATTATTATTAGAGTTAAAACGATTGGAAAAAGATAAAATAATGAACTTTTAAATTGTGATTTATTTATGAAAAGGACTTAAAATCGCTCATTTATTAATTACAAAAAAATGTTTTAATATTTGTTTTTCCATTGATGATTTTTTATTGTTTATTAGTATGTTTATAATAAATGAGAAAACTTTAAACAAATTCTAAATCGTAATATACTCAAAATTTGTAATTAAGAATTTCGAAATTAAAACTTAATTTTTTGACAATAATTAATAATTAAATGAGTTTTAACTAATTATTATTATTTAAATAGTAATAGGTATGCATGCCTTGATGCAAAAATCGTATTTTAATGAGAATTAAGCGAGTTTTGATAAATTTAGTATTTGAGTGGGAATTCGGATTATGGGAAGTGTTGCTGGAAAAATTGTTGCTGATTTCACACCGGTTGTTTTTCCAACAGGATTATAAGTATAATTTAAGTGAATGTTTTTAGAAATAATCATATATTATTTGTAGTAGCAGTAGCTAAAGTAGAAAAATACCAAGATATTTATTTATTTTGAAATATTTTATTTCTATTATATTACCTAAAAATAAAATGCTTATATATTTACCCGATACGATAAAATCGTTTTCCTCAGTTACGAAACGCGAGATCGCGAGAAACAAATATATTTTATATTGCTTTTGTATATCGTAAAAAAATCTATTTCAACTAAAGGCACGCGTTCTTTTATCGTATGGTATATAATACGATCTTTTACTTTTTTCAATTTTTCAATATGTTCGAATATAATAACATGTAACAAGTTTTTTCCTTTGTAAAAACAATTTATGAACAAGTATATATTTTAATTAGAAATTTTTATTTTTATTATTTTTAATATTCGCATGATATTTACGAGTTCGTGTTTGTGTTTCTGTAGGTGATAAGAATTTAAATATAATCCTGATTCGAGCAACTATCGATCCAAGAAGTAAATGTTTTATTATTTCTAAGTTGTTGTAACTGATGAAAATAATGGAATTTTTAATGGTTTTAACATTAGTCATTTTACAGGACAATAGAATAATTTGTCCTCATATAATAAGGTTATTTTCTATTGTTCTTGTAATGGTTTTCAAAAAAAAAAAAAAAAAAAAATAGGTGAATTATTGTAAAACCACACAGTTAAGCTTTTATCTTATAATATGAAACGCAAAATTCTTGTATATTATGTATTTATTTCCTTATTTATAACAGCTCTAATGATTCTGTTGATAATCAAGTATAAAGGATCAAAAAATTGATCTATTAGGGTCTAATCATTTAAGGCTTTTTCTTTTTTCTTTTTACATGACAGTGACATTAAAGCTAGACAGCGGAAAATTATTTGCAAATAATATTTATGATAAAAAGTTCGAAAACTTAATCAAGATTTGAAAAAAGTAATACTTGTGCAACTTAATAAAGATGTCGAAAAAATTAACATTGATAACATTGTTTAACTTTATGGTAAGTACAAAATATACTTTGATAATCCTGTATGTGTCAATTTCGAAAATTAGGAAGCCAGAAACATTTAATGTATTCTTTCCACAGAAGTATCTATGTTATTTCGTAATTTAGTGGGAAAAGAAATTTCAGAAAATGATTGAATTGCTTATAAGTTCATTTTACATAATTAAGATTAAATATATTCAATATATATTTGTTTTTTATTGTTATTTGCTTCTACTTTTCCTGCTAAGGTATTTAAGAGTTAACGAAATAAGTTTCATGAATCGACCAAGAAATTGGCAATAATTGAAGATCGAAAAACGTTTCAGATGGAAGTTTTGATTACTAATGACATTGATGACAATATTTAAATTTAACATAATAAAATAAATGATTTATAACTTTTGCTTATCTCTAATATAAATCAAGAGAAAAAATTGGTTTGACTAAAATGATGGGAGAAGAGAAAAGCAATTTTAAAATAAAATTTAATAAATTGCAGAATCTTTGGAATATATATGCATCTGTTTGAATATTACAAATATTAAAACTAACCGAATACAGAAAGAAGATTCTAAAAGAAGAAATTGCATCTGAAATCGTATTGGCTGTGCAGTACGTTTGAATTCGTTGAATTTGACTGCAAAGCCGGGAAGGAAAAACCAATTTATGCTTGAAAGCAGCCATAAAACAGCGGTATTCAAATAAGGCGATCGACCGTTTGCTCCTTCCTTCCGTGGGCACAGATTTCTTTGGAAAATCCACTTTTTTCCTTTTCCTTATATATATTTTTTTGTTTATTACGACTACTACCTTATGAATATTTTTTTATATAACATTTTAAACTACTTATATTTTATTGTCTGCATTTTTTAGTATATATTTATTTTACAGAAAAATTTTTTTTTTCTTATTTTTAATTCAATGTAGAATTTTTAACAAATAATTTGACAGCTACGATGTGAAAAACAATTGGTATATAATAAACCATGCCCTCTATTTCATACAAAAAAATCATAATATAATACTATAATTATAAAAGTTTTTTAATATCAGTGATATTTGCAACAATACGAGAAATAAAGGAATATTAATATATTCATAGATATTTGATAAAAAGTTTGAACTTATGAAATATTTTCCAAAAAAACTTTTGCATTATATGAACATATTACGATACTGCAACTTTAAATTGTACTGAACAAAAAAAAAAAATTAATTCCGCATGAAATTTTGCAATATACCAGTAAATCATTTAATACCCACGCATGTAACCGTTACCATTTTTCTCTTGGTCCGTTACAGGCAAGCGTCCGTGTAAAAACGTGATAATGCGGAAAACCCGTTGCGCCTTCTAACCCCGTCGCCAAAGCCACAGTTGCTTCTGGGGCCCCGTCGGGAAATCAATCCACAGTCACATTTTGACTTTGCAGCCAAGTAACGCATCCAAGAATATTCGAAAATGTTCTTGCCTCGATACACTATATAAAACAGTGACGTGCTTAAAAATAGATTTTTTTTTCTATCAGCATTCTCTGTTAAAATGATTGTTTTCTATTAATCTGATAGCCAAGTTGTTTCATTTTAGTTTTATTTGTATATTAGCATCTTGTTTCAACAAGTTTAGATTTATAATCGAAATGTTATTAACTTTCCTATTCATGTGTTTAGTAGGGAATTCATGTTGAACAGAAAAAATTAGTCAATATCATATTTATAAACACAACCCAGAGCATCGTCAAAAGGTGGAAATATATTTAATCAAGCTTCGCTAGTTTTTATTGATACTTAGCCTTTTTCTAAAAGGAACTAAAGATTATTTCAATGCCTTATTAGAAGGACACAACAATTTTATATATTATAAATTATTTGCGAGTCAATATTTTATGTCTGAGAACAATGTTATATGTGCCAAATAATATTTAAGGGGCTACACGACAATGGCGTTTGGAAAAATATGTATAAAAATAAACATTTTTTTGACGCAGCTATTAAGTATATTAAATTATTTTAATTTTCGCATATATATATATATAGTAATTTTATGACTAATTAGAAATACTGATGAATAAAAAAAATAATTTTTAAATGATGGAGCTGAGCCAATAATAAGAACTCTCTTTTGAAAATCCTTGCTAATGATGCATTTATTTTCTCTGTCAGGCATTGTTTGAAAAATAAAAATAAAATTTTAGTTGTAAAAATGATAGCTTTTTATATGAAAAATCGAAATTTTAAATTTAAAATTTTTATATCTTATGAATACGACACCAAATTAAAAAAAAAAATATAAAATTGTTTGAGTAGATTTTGAAATACACCAGTTTGAAAAAAGTAGTTTCGCCAAATACGCAAAAGAAAAAAACAGTACTGTGACAGGGTCTTAAAATCAAATATTCATTCCAATTTTTATAATTTAAAAAAAAGTTTGAATTTCGAAATGATTAAACGATTAAAATATTCTTATAACTATAAACAATTTGTCTAGCATACAAATTTTAAATTAACCCCTTAACTAATAGTCCAGATGTTCAAACTTGCTAGTTTGAGAATTTCATCACCCCAAAATAAACTCATTTTATTTTTAAATTCATTACCAAAATCTGAGAAGGCTTAATAAATATTTAAATATGTAGAAGAGATGTTAACAAAAGCTCTACCAATTTTAATTAGAGTTAATAAGATATAGATCTGTTGATATTTCGATAAGAAATTAATTTAAAATGTCGTAAAAATTTGCTAAATATGTATTTGGTGGTTAATATAAAAAGGTACGCCACTGTAAAATATAAAGCATAGCAAAACAAATGCGAATTCATCGGTATTGGCCCAGTTATATGTTTGACATGTTAGAAATCTGTATATGTATTGTGTATTGGAAACAGTCGGTGCGACCGTCACAAACAGCAGGAGATATCGATACGATTTGGGACTATATTTGAATAACCCATTGTAAATAACAGTATACCGGAAACAATACATCCCAGATCGTTTAAATATATCACTTCCTATCTTTCCATTAATCTGCAAGAAATATTGTAATTGCAACTTTCATCGATTTGTGAATATAGACGATTTGCAAACATTCACGGTACATGGTACATACAATATTTCTAAAAGAAAAACAAGTATCATCCGATGACTAAATCTGTTACTTTTTAATATTTATTTGTAAGATATAAACAAAAGCAGAATGCCAAATTAGCTTTTAGTTATTATAAAATTGAACTAAATGATTTGAATAATTCTAAGATGAAGTTATGTAAATTGTAAATGCAGGTTAGTTGAAGCATCATTAGTTTATCAATATCAAATCCGTTTCAATTTTACGGTTGAAGGAAAACAACATGTTTGATCCTTCCACAAACTACCGAAATCGTTCAAATATCAGCAGAAGTTAGGAAAGGGAAATGATTCGGACAGTCTACATCATGCAAACATATTGACACATCGTATAGACCTGACGATAACTGTGACGTGACACCGGAAAACAGTTGGCAAACAATGATAGATCAACCGGAAATGGAAACTCAATATTTGGATACTAGTGTTTCTAGGACTGTGAACAACCTTTATAGTTTTATCCTTGCGGTTACTATACATTTCCATTATATTTCCATTCGATATTCGAATTGTTTTTCGATTTCTCGGAAGCTTCATAAAATTGGATTCTTACATTTTTTATATTCACTTAAATTAAAAACGGATAAGAAACTCAAAAAATATTTGAAATGTCCTCTAAAACAACTGGTGGTATGATTGAAATCAAAATTTAAAGCGTTTTCTAATGAATATGACTAATACTGCACGCTTCAGATTCTGAACTCAACTGATTCAAGGTCTTTTCTGTTATATTTGAAGCTTTGAGTATAACCAATTTTTTTTTTTTTTTATATATATATATATAAATCCATTGTGGCAACGTTACAATACTTATATTTTACATATTGTATTCGATTTTGTTAGAGTGTATAAAAAAAATTATATTATAAAGTATATGTTAAAATTTGAGCATTATCACTTGACATATTTCAACGTTGAATAACATGGTAAAGAGAAAACCCTGTTGAGGTTAGGTCAGAGTCAGATGTGGTTGATAGCCGTGGCCTCCCACGATGTAATTCATCGCGAATAAGACAAGGTGTGTAGACCCTTGTTCACCTCGCGACCTCGTTAGCATTTGTTTTATTCTTGCTATTTGTGCGAATAGTTGTAAAATCGATTCAATTTAAATTGAATTCATTTCCATGAAACGCATTCTAAATTGTTATAATATATAGAATTGCGGTAAATACTAGTTTTAATTAAAATGTTGTTATTGTTTTTCATTTGTTTTTACATTTATGAAATTTTATATTAATTTTCCTGTTGTTTATTCGTCTTGTTCAGATTTACGCGCTTCAAAAGCAGATAATTCGTTTACAATTATAATTAATTTTTAACCTTATTTTTTATTTTTGTAATGATTTGTAGTTCATTTATATAAATATATTTTTAATACTCTAAATAGTAAGTTTACAATACTATAAAATATTTTAAAGATTAGAAGATTAAGATTTAATTCAATGAATTGAAAACTTTGCAAATTACAATATGAAACATAAATAATTTAAAATAAGAATAGTCTAGTTTAAACTTTGGAGAATTAAAAAAACTATTTTAAAATAAATTTATTCCATATAGAATAGACTAAATACTGAAGTCCCTAGACATAAAACTTCTTAACGAGATATGTTAGAAGTAAGAGTAGAGTAATAAAAACCCTTCTTAGAAACTTTAAACTCACAAGAAAGATCTTTTTTCCTTTTTTCTTATCACACAAACTTCCTAATGCACCACGAAAAAAATTTAATATAATATCAGTATATACAATTTCTGGAAATTGAAATATAGAAGTAAAATTTTTTCCATATTTCTTCAAATATATATAAAATATAATAAAATCAAAAGAAGATATAAGTAAGTACATATTAAATTGAATTTATAAAAAAATATCTGATGGCAATTGTCTATTTAAAATTAAATTGATACACAATTTTATTTTTTGTTTATAAGAGTTTATTGCATTCTTTTTCTTGTTGTATGTAAGGATTATGTATATAAAAAGAAATAAAATTATAAAATCAATAACAGAAAGTGCATTGTATAGATATTTGTTAAGAAATTATGAAAGAGGACATTGAACTTATATTTAATCTTAACCTAAAATGATTAGTTACTTAAAATCATTTTCGTTTATTTTATTTTTAAATATGTACATTATTTATAATTATTCATACAACTAAAACTAAAACAATAATATAAATTGTAAGTCTATCGAATATAAAGGGTTTAAATTTATTTTGAATCAAGATAAAACAAGAAAATAATGCAATATTCTAGAATATACTCGTACATTAGAAAGACATTTTACTGATAGTTCTTAGAAATAGTGAATTCAAGAAATCTACTTATTCATTCATGAGTAGTTTGATGTTGTATATCATGTTCTATCTCAAAGGATTTTAAGTAATCTAATTTGTAACCTTTGTCATTGATATGCACTATTTGTAACTTCATATTAACATAGTATTAGTTGCATTCTTGTATATAAACTTGATGCACTTGGAATTTATAAAATTCCATATTTTAAATAGCTTTTTGTGGAGGATAGTGTATAAATTACAATAATTTTGGCATTGTTTCATAAAAAGATTCTTCAATGATTACTTATTAAACTGTCAAATTGTATCTTTAGTTCTAAATCTAGAACATATCTAATTATATAATCATAACTTTAAATTCGGTGGTTCCTAATATAAAAACTTAATCAACCTGAGATATAATAAGCAATTAAATCATATTTTCATAGAAATTTTCCAAAATTTAGGTTTAACTTACAGGTTAAAACTCATTTCGAAAGTACCATCAGTTGTTTTTAGTAGACAATTTTAGAAACAAAAAACTTGATTTCAAAGAGATATTGAATGAGTTTAGTTTAAATTATTTTAATAAACGATTTTAAATTAGAATTTTAAATTACTGGAAATTAAATTTAAATTTTTAGCTTAAATATATTTGAACTTAGCTATGTATTTTTGATGAGAAGAAGTTGACAGAAGAAAATTTTAATGTGTTTTATTTAATTTATAACCTTAAAAGTAAGAACAGTTAACTTTAATAAATTAGAAACGTAAGATATAAAATAATTAGATTTAAATTAAATCAAATAAGTTTAATTGCTTGAAACTAAAAATAAAATAAGTGCATATAAATAAATTAGTTTATTTAAGTAGGCAAAGTGCACTAGTGCTTTGAATAGACAGTTAATTTTATGATGGGTTCTTTGAATGTCGTAAAATCTTCTATTTGATTTAAATACACTGTCAAAGAAATTGAAAGCACCATTGGTAAACAAAGTTAAATTTAAATAACTCTTCACCATTCCTGACTCTGTATACATCTGTGTCTTTTATTGACACAGTTCAAATTAAAAATAGAATTTTCTTTTCGCTCAAACAGCGCTCAATAAACAAACACAGAATTTTGTATTTAATTTTTGCTTTTACTTCAATGAAATACTATATTATATTTGCAATGAGTAAAATCTTATTTTTAAATATATATTTTTTATATCTTTACTGGTTTTTTATTGCTTTATTTGAAGTGCTTGATGACACTATGTAAACAGTTTTTTTGTTTTTTTAAATATTTATATAGTGTTTTTGATAAAATATCAAATCAGGAAAAAACTTGAAATAAAAACAATTTTGTTTGTTAAAATTTATAAGCTTTAAGTTGAAAATATTATTACCCTTAATACTTAAATTATGAAATTCCAATATTTCATCGTTTCACGAATATTAAATTTTTAATAAATTAAAATCTTCAAAAGAAAATGAATTCAATCAATTGTTGAATGAATTTTAATATTAAAATTTAGAAAAAAAATCAAATGTTAATTGGTTGTTTTACTTGAATTTTCAATTAAATTTACAGAAGTATCCGTCCAATTCGAATAAAAATCTACTCCGTTCACAAAAAATTAAATATTCTCTTTGTATAATATTTCCATGAAATTTTCAAAGTCGGAATAACATGAGGGAGTTTAACCCCTAAATGTTGTGCTATTATTTGTTAAGATGTTTAGGGTTCTGTACCCTAATAGTATACGATTTTCGACCCTTTGATTATATGTTATAAGAAAGATTTGTTTGATTTTGCCGACTATCTCCAATTAAGAAGTTGTGGATTGCTTTGGGTTACACAAAAAAATAACGTATGTTTGCTCAATTAAGTGCTTTTCTCTTTGTCTTTTCATGTANATATATATAAAAATAAATCTAGAGACGACAAAATTTTTCCTCCGCAGTTTAGCAACTTTATGGATGTCACATCGTTAATATAACAATTTGGAACGTAGTAAGGTTCCAGTTTATTTAACACCTTATAAAAACACAAGAAATATGAGTCATAAGATGATGTCGTGGATTTTAGTTAAAAGCTTATTGCATCTAGATGATTTATAACTTAAGCTTATTTTACTTATCATTATATATTTTCCCATAAAATGCTTATTTTTGTTTTAATTTCATAGATAACATATTTAAATTCAGTCTATCCATAAAAAATAAGCAACGGAATCAGGTCTAGTCCAGTTATTTCACTGAAACATTGATTGCTAGTATAGAGTATAGACGTAAGCTGAAAATTTAAACTCGTCTCGTCCAGAATTATCTGCTGTTAAATAAAAGAGAATGACTAACCTTTAACTGATGTACCTCAAATATCATACTTTAATAAATTTAATTATTAATCATGTTATGTAAAAAAACTCACGATTAAATACTTAATTTTACTACGTATTTATTTAAATACAACCAATTCGGTTATTTATGTTATTTATGTTAATGAAATTTTGTATCTTAAGCTGTTAAATACAAAACCTTTTCTAAATGAATTGGCTAGTTTAATTTCAACCAGAATACCAATTTGCGTAATACAATTAAAATTGAAATGGTCGATTCATTAAGGAATGCTTAAATTTATGAGGTTATTAACCAGTTATAAAGCATTTTATATACATGTAATTATTTTTCTTCTTTGCAATAAAATTGAGTATCTTAATAAATTTTTATCAATGCCATTAACGTCATGAAATGTTTTAATACTCATATAAGAAATATAAAATTATATTTACAAACTGATCTGACATATTATTTATATCACAAAGGCAATGAAATAAAGACGTGTGTATCATTTGTTTTATTTCAAAACTTTTCAATGTATTTATTATAATATACATATGTTATTTTTATTAAAATATGAATGATTTGAAACAATATCTTTGAATAAATGGTTTAGTATTTTGTAATTAAAAGTGTATAGAAAACTTTGTCCTGAATTTTGCAGCCGCCGCTATAATGAAACTGCGCTGGCAATAAATTCACGAATTCATTTTGCCAGTTTCATCTAATTTTGTCTACGCTATCGGCGCTACCCCAGTCACTATAATCTAAACGTAGACTAAAATGTCGATCCAATGCCAGCTATCAGTGGCGGACTATTATAACAAAATTTATCTCCTTTGTACAATTCTTTTAGTTATAGAAACAATTTTTTAGGTTAATATTACAATCAATTATTAATATATTTAATTTTGAAGTGTTTGCTGATAATAATATCCGTGGTTGACTAGATAATGACATACGTCGACATCAACAACTACGTTTCTACATTGTTCTATAATGTCCGAAAGGTTCCAGAAGTAAACCATTGCATATATAAAGAGGCTGTGTGGTCGCCAGAGTTAGTTACTAAATAATGGTCAGTAAGTTAACAACAGTCAGAATGGTAATTCGGCTGTTAATTAGAAATATGATGATACGTAGTCATCATTAATGATATAAATATTAGTTGTAAATAGTTTTAAGTTTGTACATAAATTTAGTGATACTAACATTTTGTATAATAAAACCCGTAACAAAATGTAATATATTAGATTACTATTATAATTAATAAGCAATTTGTTATAGACATAAATGTTTCTTAATTATTTTTTGACATTTATCTTCGTTTTCATTAAAAATGAAAGATTTGACGCGGTGATTTCATCTTGCACCCCAGACTTCCGCCACTGCAATCAATAGTACACAACGTCTACTATTCGCCGCCAACGTTATCAGCTTTTAACGAACTCATAGTCTACACTCTACACTATACACAACCGACGTATCATGATGCAATGTAGAATTCATAAAATAGGCACTACACTCACTGCACTGCACTGGTACTGCAGTGTTAACCATATATTCGTGTAATGGACCGATCGTCGTTTAAATTGCTACGATACGTAATCGATGAATTGAACGATACCATTTCTGTGCTAATAGAAAACTTTTCCGGTTAAGTTTTGGTTCGTGTTTCAATGCAGATTTTTGTTATTTTTAGATTTTATTAATTTGTACAATTACTACTCAATTTTCACTTCTTTACTTTATTCACTTTAATTATTTAAAAAATCAGAATCATGTAGATACGTAATGTTACTTCACAGAGACTTTAATATAATATAAATTTATTTTTCTATACAAAAAAAAATATATTCATATTTCTATTTTTGTTTCTTAACGGTATGAAACGACGAAAACAAACTCGTACAGTTAAAGGTTAAAGGTAAACAGCTTATGTTTAGTATTTAAATTTAATATTTAATATATTTAAGCGTGCTCGAAGCTTTTCTTAGACTTTAATATATTAAAAAAACATGATGCCAGAGAAAAAAAGCGTTTCTTGATTAACAAAATTTAGTTATTTTTCATTTTAAATACATAAATCATCTTATAAAATAGAAAAAATGCAATACATAATAAAAAGATAAATATAAAGTAATGATAAGGCAAACAAAACAAAAATGAACTTTAAATATATTTCGACGATTAGTATAAAAAACTATATCGTAAATTCAAAAACTGCTGCTTCCAAAAATATGAATTTTATGTTCGAGAAACCTTATATTAATCTAAAAGGCTTAACTTTACTAAGACACTTATTAATAAAGATTTAAATTATGGAGATACCAAAAAAGCTCGGATCATTCATATTTACTTGCAAAATGATTGAAATATATCATATAATTACAATTTACATATATTTTTACAGTCAGAATTGGAAGTAAATTTTAATCTAAAAGTTTTGGACCCAGCGACATCAATTTTTAAATTAGTTTATGTATCCATGAGCTCATAAACTATGTTCAATATTTAAAACTTAGTACTTGGTGTTAAATTAAGAATCACATTCAAGAAACCACATCACCAAACTAGGAAACTTAGGAAGCATACTTTGAAAGTTCCTTTATTACCTCATAGAAATAGTTCTCTAACCTACAAATATTCTTGTTCTCTTATTTATTCTATTGTTTTACTTTTGTCTTTAACATACTTAACAATGAAAACTATGCAAATGTAAGATAACCCTATCAGTTTATTTTTTATTTTTAAATTACATCTGATGCAAAATTGAATTTAAATTCACTATAAAAGAGTTTTTATGTCCTTAAATGTGATAAATACAATCAGAGAATTGACAGGAAAAAGTACTTTGTCAAGTTCATGTTCAAAATCAATATGTGTCTCGTATATGTGGTATATAATGATGTGATGAACTGATGTCAGAGAATCAATTTTGTAGGAATGTAATTACTTTGTCATTAATAAAGGCCACGTACTATGAAAAACCTATTTACGCATATATCCGCAAAGGATATTAAATATGATTTTTTAACGATTTAAAAATTTACTACATTTATTATTTGAAATTATTTATTGGTTTATTATAAATTATATTATTCTTGCATCAAGCGTATAATCGTAATTATCATTAAAACAAATCATTTTATGTACAAAACAATATTTAATTAGTTTAATTAATATTAAATTAATTATAGCTCACATAATTTAATAATTAGAGTGTGCAGAATACATATATCTGTTATTAATAACATAATGATTATTAAATTTCGAATAAAATAGCCATCTTTATTAACAATGCATGCTGCATATAAAAATAAAGTAACCAACAACATATGAAAAATATTTTACCTGAAGCTGCTCAAAAATGTGACCAACGCTTGGTGCGAATATTCAACACAAGACACGTACACTTTACAAAACCGCTTTTGCGAAATCATCGGATCTCTCAAGCGGTGCATAACGTAGCTGCACTTTGCATAAAACTTATGCAACGTATAGCAGGCTGCATGTTCAACCCAGAATGCAGTTTTATTGTATTACTTTTTTTTCGTTACAGTTTTGAATATCATATTTATTTCATGAGATCGAAAAATAAAATTTCTTAAAGATATATTTCATTTTAAACAATAGTTTTTTTTTTATGTTAATACTAATGGTTGTTTCCATAATGATAAATAACTAATAATACTGAAATAATTACTTTAAAATTTATATAAAAATGTTAAGTCACGACATACTATCATTTTTCATGAATATGTCAGATAAATTAGAAGAAGTGTGACTATAAGTCACACGAAAGGGATGTTTTATTCATAAACACTCAAATAATCTGATAAACATGTTACTACTAGTAGGGTACTACATTTTTCATATAATTTTATTTATTTATAGTCATCATGTTAACAATAGAAGCAATTATGTTTAATGATTAATAAAATTGCTTTATTTTATGTTAAGAATATGTAATATATAAATTTATTTAATTCCAAGATTGGTACTTATTGAAACAAATAATTCTAAAAATATAAAAAATTAGTTAGATTTCACAATTACTTATTTGATGATCGCAAGATAATAAAAATAATAAATTGTGAAATCAATAGATTTATAATTTTAGCTGTTTATTGCTTTAAAAAGAAGTAATTGATTAACTTAACTTAACTAAACACTAAAATCCTGTTTGAAATTGTAACTCATTTTATAATAATTTAGCTGAATCAAAAACTAAACTCAAATTATTTGATTGAAAGTTCTATTTTTGTTTTTCTATCTAGGTTATATATTATTTGGGAACTTTAGTTGTTAGTTTGAAATTTTAGTTGTTATTATAAAGTACGTCAGTGGAATTGTTCCAAATTAATAAGTAGTTACAGAAATACTCTCATTTAAAACTAATTTAATATTATTCATTACAAAAGAAAGGTTAAAGAATAAAAGTTAAAAATGGCAACTTGTCAAAATAGCACTGTTGCCAACCACATGCATATTTAATTATTCTTAGAAGAAGTTTAATTTACGTTACTTTAATATACATTTGATCTAAATATTAATATTGAATAAATGCATTTGACTGTTGTCATTAATGAACAACGAGGAGAATATAACATAAACATAAATGAATAGCGTTAAACTCAGTTTTGATAAAACATCAACATATGTTCGGTTGAAGAAGAGGTGAACTAATTTTATCATGGAACATTCGCCACAACGTGTAGCGGTTCTTCAGATCTTAAAATAAACACTGTTAACAAACAAATATGCAAGTCACAAAGTTTGCACAACTGTTGTGCTCGTCTGTGCAATGAAATGCAATGCAATGTAATGGCACTGAATCTGAATCTAAATGTCGTGCCTTGTGCCTTGTACGCGACGACGACTCATTGACGGTAGGTATGTACAACTTTTGCCCATCACATGCTGTACTACACGTTCTGTGTTAATGAACCTGTTTCGCTACAGCTGTGTTCAAGTATCAGGATTAAGAGGACAATTGGGTTTCCACCAAATTTTGCATATTATTGAATTTCATTAAATGTATTCCTTACACATTATATTTACTAATATTGTTATTTCATATTCTATATTAAGATCAAAGCATTCAACTCTATTCTAGAGATTAGTACAATAAATAAAGTCAGTTTTATATTAACTGCATTTAGAAGCCACACACAAACAATAATATGAAAACAAAAGAGAACATATTACTTAAAAACAACGTATCTTAAATATTTTTTATGATACAAATGTTTATTGATAACCTTCCTAAGATAGTGGTTCATATTATTTTGTAACTTAGATGTGTTCTTTTCGGGTTTTTTCTCTCATTTTTCTAACTACTTATATATACCTCCATTTTTACTCTTTATATGAAACAATGTGTTTCTAGAACATTTTATAGCAGCCATTCTTTTACAATATGAGTGTTATGCTTAGGATTATTATTATGTTGGTCACTTAGACCTAATTTCCTAACGGTACGTTTTATCCATCGTCGTTTTAATAAAATCTAGGTTTCAACCACCAGTTATTACTAGCAAAGCATGACTGTTCTTTCGCATTATATTCCTTATTCTTTTTTCTTTAAAACTTCCAATAATGTCTGTAGTTATATATATATAATTGAATATTTTCATAAAATATTCTGAGTGCACTAAATAACCATTATTTCTAAAAATGTTTTCTAATATTTGTGAAACACATTTTTTTTTTTTTTATTTCACTTCATGTTTATTTTTTATTCTCCAATTTTTGTTAAGATTTAATATACTGGAATAGCATGAAATATTTTCAAACACAAAATATTGCCGTTTGTTTGAAATTCTGTATAATTCTTTGAACAGTTAAATAAGTCAGTAATATCTTCAATTCCTTTAAGGGTTTTTACGTTTATTATGTAATTAAATTATTAATCTTCTAACTTATATTGTGATTTTTAAGTTTTCACTAAACTACTAATAAAAATAGCAATAAAAACTGAATGCTGCTAAAAATTATACATATAAGACTTCAAATTTTAATTCATTTTGGTTTAAATGTTTTTCTTTCTATATTTGTTTTCGTACCCAGATTTTTTTATGTATAAAATCTAAAACATTAAGGTTAAGTAAAGGCTAAGTTTAACTTTTTAATTAATTCTAGATAATTACTTGCAGGTATATAGGGGCGGGTCAATAACGAACGGAACTTACAATTAGATACATCATTCATTATTCTAGAATCTAGAGAATTAGACTTATATTTGTAATATGTATTATTATTAATAATAATAAAAGTATACAATTTTATTTATTGATACATTAAAATAGAAGAGCTTATTTTAAATTCACTATTTTTTATTATATCCTGCTTAGATTTGACATTGAAATGTTTGTATGTTTACAATAAATATTTGAATAAACCAGAAAATATCATTATTATAATAAGTACGTAAAGTATAGATGACAACAACATCGCGATATCAGTTATGAATATTTAATATTGTAACCTGATAACACAATGATATCAATACAGTCATTTGCCGTGTAATAAACAATCATTGAATTGGATCCATTTTGCAGCCAATAAACATTTAGTGCTGTCGTTGACCCATTCGAATAACACTTTGCTTTTATATTACACATTGTACAAATATACCCAACTGTGTAAGTCTTTAAATTTAGCTCATGTAAATAAAGATTTACTTTCCTTTGTTCTTGCAAAGATGTAAAAACTGAAGTTAAACTTGTCGATGAGGGATTAACTTGTACAGTAGCTTTACCATTGCGGTTTTTCAGGGATTGGTTTTTACTCGAGTTTAAAACGGAGATTAAACTTACTATCATATCAGTTTTAATCGGAGTTTAGTTACTAATTTCGTATTCACTTTATAACTTAATCCAAACTATAAATTTATATATTGTAATGTTCTTCATTTTAATATTATAAAATATTATATTTGATGCAGAAAATTATTTATATTAAATGTTTTCTGCATACTTTAACAGCGTTTCCTTTATTTATTGTAATTTTCTCTTTGTTTGCTACAGAAATATGTCTTTGATGTTATATTATTTTATCGTTTGAAGAATTTTATTAATTACATGCAATTATTAATGTTAAAAACAGAAAAACATAACCTATATTAAAATAATAATGAAAAAAAGTTAGTAAATAAAGACAACTAAGCTATTAAAATTTCTTAGGCATGATTTTAAAATGTTGATGTAGCAGTTCTTGTAATTATTTTTAATTGTTAATGTAAAAACCTTGTAATGTTATACAGACATGTATTTAACCTTTATATATAGTAACACTTAAGGATATATTATTAATTAATTTTACTATTGTTTGAAATTACTACAGTTGCAACATAAATTCATTGTATAAAATAAAACAATCAGTTATCATAGTTAAATTAAATATTTGTTTTAAAATATGGAAATATAAAACGTGTATAAACACAACATAATAAAATTTGAAAATAAATATAGCAGAATTTTTTTATTACAATTTTTGTTTATTTCGTATAATTAGTTACTTGATCGCCTGCATATGTTGAATGTTTATTTGTGAAATCAGCAAATAAATTTGAAGCAAATTTAATTTTTGGTGTAAGTGAACATAGGGGTTATGATTGTATGACGGCATATCTGATTTTATGCATTGATAAACATCTTTGTTTGCCAGGCGAACGTAGCAATAAAATTGGATTGGTTAAACTTTAAACGCTTTATTATTTTATGCGGTATATTTTATGAGTAAGTACAGGCAGACACAAATATTTGTACGAGTAAGTATATTTTACTATAGTTTGTTCCTACTCATATTAATAATAATGATTTATTATACTTTTATTGGCTCTACTTTATTGTTATTAAACATTTTAAAATTAATTGAATAGTTGCTTGTGAATACAATAAAAGCCAAACAAAAAAACTCAATTTAATACTTTAAACGGTTATATTGCTTTAAGTTATTGATAAAATTTAGAAATTTACAGAACAATATTAATTCGCTTAATTATAATTTATTAATTACTTCTTCAATTAGCACATATTTATATCCTTTTTTTATTATTTGCAGTGCTTACTTTTTATAATACCACGAGTATAAAACTTTAAAATCAGTTTGAATGATCTCTAAACAACTGGTAGTAGAATTGGGTTTAAAATTTGAAGCAGGATTTCACTTATTTCAAACTAAAATTTACATTTGTTTAATTATTGTGACTTGGACAGCTCGTTTTAAATTCTGAACTCACTTTGCAATCTGTTATAACTGACTGGGTTAAAGTCCTTCAAATCAAAACAATAATAGAAAGTGATGTGAGTTTTAATGAGTGGCAGAACAATAAAAAAGATTTTTTTTATTGTAGTTGCTTTAACCTTCAATCGGATTTCAACGGCGGCGGTCGCACGAAGCCTTTAAAGACCTATTGGATACACTTGATAAAAGAATGATTTATTTCTATACCTTGACACATTATCTTAGGATTAGGAAAGTATAACTTGACAAAATTGAACTTCATTCTAAAATAATGTTACAAGTCGAAGTTTAGCAAGATCAAGTAACAAGAAATACAGCAGTTTAATCATCTGTCTATGTTTATCTCTTCATTTTATGTTTAATTATACATAGGCACATTATTTTTGGATCAAATGAAACTAATTTGGTGACACAAATCTTACTTATTCATACGCACGTAGTTTATTCGACTCCAACATCGCGACTGAAACAAAGGCTATCTATGTGCCTCAAGACGCACTGGTAAAGGTGAAATATAGCTACTTGTGTGCATAATGAACTTAGGACAGACTACTAGAGATAAAAAATACATGTAATTAAAATTAACGATTTTATGTCCAAAAATGTTGTAAGTGAGGTTTCGATTCTACCCCAAGCGACTGCTTGAAGGTTAAAAAAGTTAATTGTTTTATTAAAATTAATATTATTAATCATTATGATCTCTTATCAAATTTATCGCAATTAGTTTATTATTTCCGGGCAATATTTTATTATTTATACAGCATATGTAAAAAGATTAATGATAAGAAAAACGATTTCATGAAAATGAAATATTTGAAGTATTTAACTTTTAGACAAGTCCAACAACAGGATAACAAAAAATTAATAAACTATTATAGAAGCAGTAAAGAAGGGATATTGGAAATTATCTACACGAAGGGAAACAGTTTTATCGATTGCGTAGAACAACAGGGAGTTTCGTCTAGAAACTGTCTAACTTGATATGACAAATGACAACACTGTCAAGACTAACAGCTTCGGTAAAAACTATTCATTACAATAATTGCTGCGAAGATATATCGTTGGAAATTAATAATAATGTTTTACAATTAATTTTACTTCTTTGACGTATATATGTCAAGAAAACAAAAAATTTAAGACATTAGTTAATGGTACAAGATATTCTTCTCTTAAGAATTAAAGCATAACAATACTACAATACTAGAAAATTACTCACTATATTATATATGACGTATATTAAATATCATTAGTCATTTATTAATTTTTCAGTAATTCTTAATTTGTTACACAAATATAATTCTTGATGGAACGAGTTTTAACAGGTTTCTTTAAAATTATTAGGCTGATCACTCCAAGCTTTAATAGTTTAAGTATTAGTCTACCTAAACTATCTAAGAACCTAATTATATTTTTTATTTTACATTTACTTTAAAATATTTCCTACACCTTTAATTTCATGGAATATACTCTGTAGAAGTAGTTCATTTATAATGATAAATGTTTATTAATCTCTGAGTTTCAAGTTATATATTGACTACCGTCCGTGTAAATTATCTGACACAAATATACTCAGCATTTGAAATTGAGTACCTTCTAGTAAAAACTTGGGATAATATGCGGTTGGAGTTTTGACCATACAGCCTTTAACTAAAGTTGAAATTCTGGTCACGAAACTTCCGAGTTTAATCTTTGTGGCTTTTTATAAGATGTAGAAAAAGCATGATCTTACTTCATTTCTAAATTATCCCTAGAACGTCACGAAAAGTTGACCATAATATGAAACATTCTATTTCCTAGATATTTAACTCAAATTTTCATAGTTGTTTGTTTTTTATTCTTTAGTTATCTTTAATATTACTGGAAATGTATTTAGTTTAAAGATACAGTAAGTTGTGATCTCCCAAAATTAATATAATTATAATTATCTATATCAGAAATGTAATATAAAATCTCAAATTAATTTTATATTTTACATATCTGCCAGGTAAGATAAAAGATTTTAACTGATGCTGATCTTTTATTTCAATGCCTTGAATATGCTATTATATATTCGTAGCCACGAAACAATGTAATTACATAATAATAAGCAGATATTTTACTTCGATATACGTTAATATATTTTTCATCTTCTTAACACTTAGTTGACATACTTCTCAATAATATGACAAAGCATTCTTGTATATAGCAACAACAATGGCTTTTTCGGAACACATAAAACATTTTAGATCGCTGGCCGGCATAATATAAACGTATAAGCATTATGCAATTACATTGTTTCGTGGCCCCGACTAGAAGTTAAATTAAACGACTTCCAATTTTCAGAACTTCAAACTTTGCTTCAGAAATATATGTTTCTAGCTTCGAACTCCTTTAAATAATGCTTATAAGTATTAAATTAAAATTTCATAAAACATAAACATGCATATCAACGCGGCATGAAAATAGAAAGAAATCTCCAAAAAACTAACTAAGTATAAAATGTGAAAATCATAACATGCAACTCAGCAAAGTAAACTTGTTTTAAAATTATGCGTGTGCCAAAAACATTTCTACCTTCTTCGAGCATAGCTGCCATGTTTTGCATTAAATTATGTAAATGATTTTGGGTGTCACGTGCTGTGCGTACTACAACTTCCGACAACAACGTTGTAAATTTTTGTCTTGATCTGAATTTATTGCCTTGCGTTTGTAATCTTGTTTGGCAACGTTGCAGCAAATGAAACATTTATGTATGTATGATATATTAATAGCAGGTGTATGAAAATTGTGTATAAAGATTCTTTAAGGAATTTTTATTAAATCAAAATATATATTTGACACTTAAATAACTAGAAGTGAATCTTCTTTCTTATGTAGATGTTAGTAAAGAGTTAGTACAATAAAAAGGTTTTATAATTATTATTTATTATAAACAATGTATTAATATTAAAGCAACATATAATAAAATAGTTGATTGTTTGAACCAGCTTTGTGTATACGTGTCAAGCGGGACCGATTATTTGATTTAAAGCCCTGAATTCTCTAATGTAATTTTCGAAGTGGTCAACCAGTGACGGTGATTTAATTCAATAGCCATTGATGGGTAAAGTGTTGCTAGGCAACAAATTTATTTTCCTGTTTTTTACAAATAATTTATTTGTTTCGTTTTTAATTTTATTGTTCACGTTAAATTATCATTGATTACATATTTAAATTCATTTACTATGCCATTGAAATTTGTTAACAGTATTATTTTTAATAAATAAATATATTTTATAAACAATTGGGTTTCATGGGCCCTGAACATGTGTTAAATTTAATATTAAAATTATTCCCACATCAGATTTTTTGTTTTATTGCCGACGCGTTTCGGATTTTCAATCATTTTCAAACGAATTCTGCTTTGTACTTTTGTATCGAAAGCTCGCTATCTTTTAATTATATGGTATGATTCACTTTTGTAAAAAATATTTTCAATGAATGTTTGATTATATTAACGACTGTAGTTAAAAATAAATAAAAGAGCGAAAAGATTAAAAATTTATATATCACTGAAATAATTCTTCAATAACTTGCTTATTTTATTACTAGAACTTTTAGTTCTTTAATTGATTTAAGTAAGATCATGTAGGGCTATTTCTATGATAAAATGCTAATAATATAAAATAATAAATTGTTAATTACCTTTACCCTTATGTAAGGAGTCATTTTGTAGTATTTCATCCGCATTTCTGTAATATAAATTATAGTATTAAAAAAAATAAACAACTGCTATTTGATTAGAAAGTATTTAACAATAAAAGGGTTACAGTAATCATATTAAATGCAAATTTAAATTATTTTTAAAAATGTATTGTTTGGAGAATGCTCTCTTATTATTATTATTATTATTATTATTATTATAAAAGAACTTTTGATAAAATATCACAACAAATTCGCCAATTTTCATCTAAATGTGGATAAAATCAAGCCATATTTGTTCATTTAACTGAATTTATCAATAAAATAATTAATACCAATGTATTCATGTCAAAACTAATAAATAATGCTTTATGTAATATATCAAAATGCTTTTACTCAGATAAAATAACTAATGGACATTGTTATAATCCATGTATGTATATATCTATTTTTATTATTTATTATAAAGTTATTCATGAAAATTAATAAATACTATTCTAACCAAAAAGCTTATTCTACATAAAATTCAGTAAAAAATACTATCGGTATTACAATATCAGATTTTTTGAAACCTAAATACTTCTAAAAGATTATGAAAATATGAATAGTAATTTTTTCCTAAGTTTTCAATAAAATATGCTGCATTCGTTAATCTGATTAAAAAATAATAACCCAACATTTTTGTAATATATAACTTCAGTAAGATATCTTTTTGTGTTGAAACGAAGTTTATAAAGAAAGAAAAAAACAGGTTATAAGGAGTAAGTATTTTATAATTTCAAAATGAAAAAGAACAGAGAAAATTGATTTAAGAAGAAAACGGAATTTGTTATCGTTCTTTGTATGTCTGTCTATGGAACATCTGTTTTATTTCGTTGCAAATAAGGAAAGATTCTTTATTTTTATATATTGAAAAGATATGAAAATAGCAATATAAGAATTGAAGTGATTTTATATATTTTTTGTTTAAATTTAAAATGAAAGTTTCAACAAAATAAATATATNTATATATATATATATATATATATATATATATATATATATATATATATATATATATATATATATATATATATATATATATATATATATATATATATATATAATTTGTACGCGCTAACGCATTATGGGTGCTTAATTATATGAAGTATGTAATTAAAGGTAGGCAAACAGCAAACAGAGAATAGAATGTTATATTATTACTCACAGAATATGCTCTTTAGTAATATTCATATATTAATATAGTTTCACACGCCCCGACGCTTTCAACGCACAAAGCCTATTAGCTTAAGTATATGCTATTGCGTATCTCTATATATTCCCATTATATTATTATTAATAGCGTGCCTTGGAATTATATTGACAATTTCACAGAAGTACATATATACAAGATGTTCACAAGGTATTATTAATAAGTAACATTATAGATTATTAAGTACATATAATAAAGAGTTCAACGATTTAAAAGTAATATTAATTTAATATACTTTTAAGTAGATATTAAAACAAATCGCCTTTTTAAATTTATTCTAATCATTTTTATTATATTTCAGTAATTTACTTTCAATGTAATAAAGAAAATTTATTTTTATTTTGTGAAATAACCCGAGCGTTATTATATTCATCAAGTTTCAGTGAGAACCAACAACAGATTCTACAATTCAACTATAAGGAAAGTTTATTGTATGTATATTAAAAATTTTCATGTAACTTAGTTAAAAATAAATGCTATCTGTACTCTTATCTTACTACATTATGTACTGGCTGTCTTGGAATGGACTCTATTGGTTTTAATGAAACTCACGAATATGGTCTTTTTAGATCAAAAATTGATCTGTTGTTTTTGGTGACATAACTAGACAGTGGAGAATTACTGATACAAATAATGCAAGAAATGGAATTTCCAAAAAGATATCATTTCAAAATAAAATTGAATGAAAGGTTGAAAGATAGAGAATAGATACAAATTTTACTATTGCTATGTCTCAATAAAAGGAGCATTCGATTTTATAACGAAATCTCTCAATTTGGTCGGCACCACATGAAATGAAATTTAAAAAAAGGCATTTATATGATACTAGATAATTTTGATGTATTAGAGAGTTAATGCAGGTAATAATGTAATTAAAATAAAAGTTGTTACTGGTGAAAAATATGACAAAATGGTGCATATCCCTAGAATTACCCTGGACTCGACAAAGGGTAAACCATGCATTGAAATCAATTTCTAGTAAGATCTTTAGTGTAGGAAAAAAATTAAAGTTAAGACTGAAATATCTAAAACCTTTTTTTGTGCATAAATAAAATAAAATTAAATATATTAATAAATATACTTATTCAAAATTTATATTATAAATGGTAATAATGACAAAATTTTGTAATTTCACAAAAAATGTTATTAAATAAATCTTTGACAAGATATTATGATAAAATTTTATTAAAAAATAAATAAGATAATTACAAAATATTTGATGTAAATTGAGAAATATTTTGTGAAGTTAAATATTCATAATTAAAAGGAATAAAATAAGGAAAAGCAAAGTAATCGTCTTCCGTAGCACAAAGCAAACATGTAGTACTCAAACGACGTCAATCACAGCATTATTCGTATATCAAATCTGAAGTAGTGAGTGCCAGAATTTGAGTAGTACATCCACTAAGCATTCAATGTAAAATCTCTTAACATACGACACGACAAACTGAATAGCTACCAAGTGGATTGAAGTACTGATACTATTATATACGTATTTCTACGTACTACACATGAAAAGCAATTTCTTCTTTTTTTTTTATTATAGAGTACAGAAAAAGTTCATTTATATTCGAGGAAAACTAATCAACTAAAATTGAAATTAATTTTACGCATATAAGCCGAACAATATTACAGTTATTTTTATTTTTAGGTTAAGTACTTTTACATTATCAACGAAACTCGAATAATAACGCTACATATAATAAAAATAATAATAATAATAATAATAATAATGATAGTAATATTTTTGATTTTAATTAACTGTACATTTGAATTTATAAATTTTGAAAAATAAAATATAAATCGCTATAAGAGTCAATTAAAAATATATGAATAGATTCAGAAATATTTCCGATTTTGCAAAGTTTAAATTTAAGATATATAAATTTAGTTTAATTTAAATAATTTTTATAAATATTTGTTCATTACAATAATGCAAAGTTGTCGTATTTCTGTGAACCATTTATTGTATAAAATCAATATTATAATATGTAAAATTTTCTATAAAGATTTTAATTAGCTGCAGTTGGAGTACATAGCTGACAATGCGGTCTTCTTTTATATCAATTTTACGGATTATAATATGAAAGAAGTATGATATGGGATACTGTTACAAAATTTTAAGGGAATTACAATTTTCTTATGTTTATTTTATTCGAACTATTACGATAAACTTATTTTATGCTATTATTAAATAAATTTAAAGCTAATAAAATAGGTTTTATTAGATCCGATTTTCTCAATGAACTACTTTATTTGTAAAAGTAATAATAAATCTTTTAGTAACGAATAGCTTTTTGTAATCGGATGCAATTTATGATTTATGAGTCAACATAAATAAACTTAAATATAAAGTTTTGAAATTATATCATATAATTTATTTAATACAATACTTAAGTATCTATTTATATATTACGTTATATGATTAACTTAAATATAGAAAAATGTACAGTTGTTAAAAATTTTAAAGCATTATTAGTAAAAGTAAAGCGATTGTAAAATGATAAATAGATGGATCTATAAAGAGTTTCCTGGGAAGTCCCTAAAATAAAAAATAAAATAAAAGCTCTTTATTGAACAAACTAAAGACGCAAACACAAAACCTTCTATTACTGTAAGTATTGTAAAGCAACCGATATAAAGAAAATATGTACAGCATAGTGAGAAGCCATAGCAACTAAAACAAAAAGTTTCCTCTTAAGAAAATAAGACGAAGTACTTAATCTAAAACGAATCTAATTCTTTGCTTTGCCGCTGGCATACAAATCCCGAAATAAATGTGTTCGTTTTGTGTTCATTTTCACAGAGAGACTTTGGTAAGGCAACAACGTTCAGTTATTAAAAGATAAACTCTATTGGAGCGGTGCTTTTGTGCCGCTTTGGTCACGTGACGATCACGTGATCAGCAACTAGACACGAGCGTCGCTATTTCAAGTAGACGCCAATCATTGATATTCTAGTTTAATGATAACATTTCTAAAAACTCAAATTATTCTTCAAATATAACTTCATATTACCTTATTAAATACTTGTGCATAATAATACTGCACAGCTTGTTCTTATTAAGCACAAGTACTTAACAATTCTGCACGGTTGCGCAGAATATAAAGTCTCATTACAATTTAAAGGGGCATTTACTTATTTTAAGCCTAAAAAACTTTTTTTTTTTTAGCATTTTATTTATTGACGTTTTGAGTCCCTGTCAAATCTGTATTTCTCCTAGGTGGGTGGACGGCAAAGGGTTACAGGCCGGACATCCGTACACGGGCGAGAGCGCACAAGACACCACGGTCATCTGTTACAAAATGGGCTTAGAAAACTAAAATCTACATAAAATTTTCAGGACCTTGTGCTACTTTGAGATCAAATTGTTGAAAGTTCACAAAATGGCAGCCACCTGAAAAAGTGGTCGATTATGACCACTTTTTTAAAACTTTCAAGCACCTGATTTTATTTTAAATGACTGATTCTAGTACAAGCTTTATTAAATTTTGTCTCCTTTAAAATAAAACAATTCTGATCAAAATCGGTTTAGTAGTTTTTGAGTTCTGCTCCCGCCTAAGTAGAAAAATGTCATTTCGAGAAAAAGTTTGACGAAAGTTTAACATCATACGCGAAACCGTGACGATTAAACATAAAATTAGTGAAGAACGGCATCAAGTTCAAACAAACCGATTTGCAGGGATAATTCAGACAATGTAGGAAATATTATTAATTTGATTGATTTTGAACAGCATAAATAAATATATTCATATTCAAATGATTAAAAACTATAAATTTTTAAGTAAGTAATATTATCGAACTTACTCCTTTAGAAATTTTTGCAATTCATGTAAACTACAGATAAAAAGACAAAGTATTGTGAATTGTACGGACTGAGAAGTACCATAGAAACATATAAATGGAAATCACGTATTTGTTACGGTGTTTGTTGCCCCTTGAATATAGATATTCCATGCAGTATTGTAGTACCGAACAGAGAGACGGTTTAAAAGATGACGCGAATACCTGTAATCACTAACCAAATTATTTGATTCTACTGACCCTTCTGAAAACAATGCTAAACCACAAATATTTGAACGTTGTATTGTTTATTCTGATTTCAATACGATTTATACAGTACAAAATTGTTTTAAAGTTGTAAAGTTGGAAATTGTTTTTGTATTACTGTTTGATTTATATACGAATAAATGTATTTTAACTGATCAAATTATTTCGTTTATATATAAAGAACAAATTTTATTAAATCCTGACAGTGGTTTTATTACAGAAAATAAATCATGCAACTATTTTTTAATAAAAAAAATATTTCCCTTAAAATATATAATATACGTAGCTGTACAAAATTAAGATGCTTACATTCTACTTCACCCGTAAGCACCATTTTCGCTCAATATGAGCAAAACATTTCATTTATCTACTTGACAATCTATTAATTACTGGCTTTATTATATCACATTCCTTATATGCAGTGTCGGATTAAGGTTTTGTGCACTTGAATCAATAAATTGCTAATTTTTATTTAAATTAATTTATTGATATTAACTTTATTACTACTATTTATTTAAAAGCGAATACATTATAATAATTATTTTTTTGAAAACGGAAAATCTATATTTTACCGATAAAATACATTAATAATAATTCAATTTTTACCATCAATACAAATTCGACTTGAATTTTCATCGGCAGCACTCGCGCGTAACTTTTAAAGATCTATTGAATATTTTAGAGATTTAGAAAACCAATTAATAAACAATTATTTATTTCTTATACCTAGACACATTATCTTTGGATATTTGTTGGCAAAAATAGAACTTATTTCTAAAATTAAATCAAAATTATAAAGTTAAAATTTAGTAAAATCAAGTAATAAGAAATGCAGCAGTTTTATTTTCTGTCTGTGTTTAATTCTTCATTTTAGGTTTAATTATACATAGACACATTGTTTTTGGATGAGAAAAAACAAAAATTATAAAATTAAAAAGTTTATTCGACGCCTAAATCACGCCCTAAACATAAGCTATTTAAGCGCTTCAAAAGTTTTTATTGATTTGAGATGTTCTCAATAACTACTAAATCACTAAAATCAAACAGTTGATTTTGTGTTAAGTTTAATTAAAAAATTACAAAAAGTTTATGATTTTCTTTAAAGAATTTCAATCGATTAAATTAGTTTTATTTGGTATCACTCTTAAAATATTAAAAAATATATTTTGAGTTAATTATGTTTTGAAAGCTTTTGGAAGTTAATAAACAACAAATATATCATATTTCTCAATCTTTATGAAATTATTTCGATATCATTAAATTTGTATGTAGTTAAAACTAAATAAAATGCAAACTATAAATATAATGCTATGTTATTACCAACAGAATATTATTTTAAATATTTTAAAGTGTAGTAAAAGTAATAAATAAAAATAAACTTAAATAGAAAATAAAAAAGTAAAAAACTATATCGTATGTCAAATGATTTTAAACAACAGTATAATTCTGACATATTCATAAATCAAATAAGTCACAGTGTCCAATATATTTCCCAGTGTAATATAAATATATACCTACCGCCGGCATTGCGACAATTCAACAGAAGGTCAACGTATCATAGACTCGTAGCTTAGCACTTATTCTTTTTGGCAATCTATAGTTTTACATCGTCGACTCGAAAACGTTCAGGATATTTTTAACACATAAGACTTTTTATTTATTTTTACCTTTTCGTGACTGAAAGAATTATAAACATGTATTTAATTATGATGAATTTGTGACTAGTATGTTGACAGTTGCATGTTGAGTTAATATATATTTTGACATGCTATTCTACAGGGATTGTTCAAACAAAAATATTCATTTATACTTTCTTTTACTTTTTATCTGTACAAAGAGGTGTTTCTTTCCACTATATATAAAAATATATACTGGTGTAGGAAAAGACAGCCGAAAAAAACCTAAGGTATACATACACGACTCCGGTACTGAAATAGATCAGTTGAAAATTCGATTGATATCGGTTGGATATCGATAAAAGACCAGTTAAAAACCATTTACATATCAGTGAAAGATCTAATCTATTTTCAAATAAAAATGATGGAAAACAATTAAAAGTTGTTTTAAAATATGTTAAATCAAAAGAAAAACTAGTAAATTAAGAAAGTAATTAGGATATTTAAAGGAATCTATTATGAATTGAAGTTTTTAACTTAAATTTTAAATCATTGATCTTAAAAACGGATTTTTAATGGAAAGTTTTAAAATCATTAATAATAAAGTTTTAAAGGTGATCATATTAAAATCAAAATGATAAGTTTATTAACTATGACAGGATGTTAATTATGGAAACGTTGCAAAAACAAACAAAAAATAATTCGCAAATAATACTCTACTATGCATTTATATATCATGTCATCTCAAATTGCCTAATGTCTGTTTTGAAACTATATATAACTTATAAAGAAAGATATAATGTTTCCTAAAAAATAATAAATAATATTTGTTAAAATAAAAAAAAAATAATCTTCAGGTTTATAAAAAAGGCCATAAGTTGTTTTTTAAAACTCCTATAACCGACATGTTATATCTTAAATGGTTGTGTTGAAAAGTCCGTAGAAAATGTAATAAAATAAAATGTAAAATGTGTGAAAAGTGAAAAGAAGAGTAGTAATCCCACTTTAAAGATTAAAATTTACAACAAAAAGTGTGTTCGCACAATTCCCTGAAGACCATGAAATAATCCACGTTGCTTCATATTAAACATGGTGTATTATGGCTTCATTTGAAATTCTCATAGTATGAGTCTGAAGTTGGTTGGTTGTGATGTTGCTGTTGCCGACCTCGGTCGTTCTAAATTACGCATGTAATAGCTTCAACTTGACGCCTATCGTCGTTTGTTCAGTATCCCGGCGTTCCTGGCTCATTCGGTTTTCGGCCAAGGACCTCCGGAAGGGAACTGACAATGTCCTAACGCTAAGATACATTCTACTGACACGAACTCCACAATGCAATGGCTCTTGTTTTCCTTTTGGATTTAAGCTATTCCGAAGTCAAACATTACTGTCTATATCCTTTTCATCTCACTCAAATTTATATCAGAACAAACATTTCATCCTATTTTATTTTTAAATGCTAATTTCAATTTATTGTTTCAGGTAATTCTACATTAATGTGATTATATACTTTGGCAGTATCAGTAAGTTGATAAACAACATTTTTTATATAAAATTTTTCATTCATATTCATGTCAGTTAGTTTTATTAAAATTAATTATTATTTATATTGAACATAATATGAATAAATCTACTGAAAATGGTTTATTCCCGTTATAAACAGTATATTTAATAGTCACAAATTAACATTATATCCAAGATATATGAGGAATATAAATTATACTTTTCAGCATGTGTAAATGTATTAACAAAATATATATGTTACATTTATGCAAAATATCGCATTAATTGCAAAACTGTTTATATATTCATAGATGCTGTAATTTTATTCAAACCTGTTAACCAATTAAACTAAATTTATATTTTTTTATAAGAAAAACTATATTTCTTTTTGCGTAATTAATTATAGACTCAAGTTTTATATATGTAAATATTATTTTACAATTTATTGGTAGAATATGCGGCGTCGCCTTGTTTAAATTCAACTGAATTATAAATGATTCTGTAAAATATCTTTCTGATAGAATAAAATTTGCGATATGTTGTTATTAGAAGGAAAAAAAGTAATATTTTAAAAATATATTGAAGCATAATATTGCAAAGGATAGAAATTCAGAAAATTGAAAAAAGCAGATCGTTTAGTCAGCAAAATTGGCTCAGCACAGGGTATAATAACACTCATATTATTATCTTTACAACTTGGCAACGTCTCACAGTGCAACGGCAAAGCAACGTTGCCAAACCAACTGAAAATCATTTCGTTATCCCAGACAATTTTATCCAACGCCGCATTTCCAAAGTGAACTTACAAATACCACAAGAAGTAATAAATGCAATCATTTCGTTAGCTACACTTCTGCCACTTCAGATAAACGAAAACTTTGTAAACTTCGCACACTTTTCGAGAACAACACAAGATTTTAATCATTTATGTAACTAACAATGCCTGTCTAATCATTTTTAGATGAAATAACTCATTATGATATATATTCGAATTAAAATTTCTTCGTTAAACTTTTTGTTTGATTGAAACTTCCTATCTAATGTTCTGGAAGAATTTTATTTCATTGAATATTCTAACTACCACAAAGACTCATACACTTACTAGGTAAAGATTTCTTTGCAAAACAAACATTAAAAATTAATAAAGCTTATATTCAAAACTATGCAATATGTTTGGAATGGATATTCTGTTCCACTCGAGCCGAATTATGCCTCATTCTACACCTATTACAGAATATACTTTTCTTTTAACTTCATTTCAACTTAAGCAATTAGTTTTAGTTTGGTCTTTTCCTAACCAAACATTTCATCTTTTTTGCCAGTCTTTTACAATTAAATATTAACATGTTTTCAATCGGACTTTAAATTATTATTTTTTAATAATTGCTTTAACGAAGTTAGTGATATTTCATAAAAATACATAAGTTTGCTTTTTACAGTTAATTTAATATTATTTATTTGTAATAATCAAATGATCTTAACTTTAATCAAAAATACTTCCAATTAATATTAAAATAAAAGTTTTTTTAAACTAAAAATATTCGTTACCATCCATTCTACTTAATATAAAGTAAGTATATTTCCTTAAAAATGTAGCTTTATATTTTAGATAGTAAAATAATTTTGTGAATACGACGTCCACATTTAGAATAGTTGAAAGAAAATTTATGCATCATATATATAAAACCAGCGAAATAACTGTACAAGTAAGATAAGGTAAACATAAAATATGTGTAATAAAAAATATTTAAAATACGTCGCAAAATACCTGTCATCTTTTTAAGATATTTCAGGGTAAAAAATAAAAAAAACTAACACTAACATGTATATATGATGCAAGAAAGCTGTCATGTTTGTGACAAACTGTATCCGGATTGCGCTGAAATTTTTTTTTGTAAGAATAACTGATGATATTTTTTGCTTAACTCTTCTATTTATTATAAAAGTTTGCAACATAAATACTTTTTTATGGAACATGTTATGTAATTGTTTAAAATTATATTCCTTTGATTTAATTTCTTATATTGGCAGCACTTGTTACAAATGATGTAATATTTTGTTTATCAAGCATTATTTAAAATAAACATGATGAAGCGTTCACTGACTTGTCCTAAATTCGAATACAGCATAATATATGCATATCCCTATAATACACAAAAAAAAAAAACTCAAATACATCCGAGAAGGAAGAACTAAAATAGCAAAAAAAGGAAATATATTCATAAGTCAGCAGAAATCTTAGGAAAAAACGACCGTTTGTCAAGATGGAAAAATACGACTATTCTTATATTACAATTTCAGCATTTTTGTTGTTGTTGATTCACAGAACTAAATCAACGATTATATTCTAAAACTTGTTCAACGTTTATAATTTTATTTATACTAAAAATATTATGTTTTTAATTTAAGTAGAGCTTAAAATAAAGCCGATTGGCTTTATTCATTCTCTTATCAGGTTTGTTTTTTGTCGTTTTAGCTACGCGTGTTAGTTTTTCAACAATTTTCTAACTGGATTCAGTTTTATGTCGGGAGCTCGATACATCTTTGCTTAAATCGCAACTTATCAAAAGAAATATTGGAATAATAATTAAAATTTTTAATAATTAATAAACATGCAGATGAAAAAAATATGATAAATTCATCATAGTGAATTGAATAGATGTTGACAAGCCCTTCGAAAAATAGTCAGAACAATAACAAGTTAAGTAGCTTAATCTAGTTTGGCGAGGATTGAATAAAGGGCGAAACACAATTAAGAAATTGAAAGACAGTCACCCTAATCGGCAGCGAAACGTACTTCAGAATTGATTCCTTAACTAGGGATGCATTTATATTATTTTATTAAGCAGAACTCAGCACTTTCAAGGGAAATAAAATGGCCTCCTAATGTAGAAAGGGTACTTGATAACAAAAAAAAAGCTGATGTTATTCCGAAAGTAATTTCATATTATGTTGAATGCTTTTAAATGAAGAATTTTAATTTTAATTTCATGTTTAACATAATTCTTCTTACTAGAATGTTTTGTATTTTACATAAACCACATACAAAACATTTTATTTACTGTGGAATTCTCATATATTAATTCGGACGCGTATTCTAGTGGCTAAACAGACCAAATTATTTTCATTTTAGAAACATTCTTTAAATTGCTTTAAAATTGTTTTCAAAGTACAATTTTCTCTGGGGTTTCATATGTAATATAACATAGCATATTTCTGTACTGGTATGAAATATTTTTACAGAATTTAATCTTAGAAATAAGGTAATTAATTTTTTTTTTTGCGATTTTACGTCAAAATAAATGATAATTATTATTTTTCAAATTTTTACAATCCATTAAAAAATCTATGTTCTGTGAAACAAGAAGAAACAAGCATTACCTACGTCATAAGCTGAACTAGTACTGCGTTTTTGAATCTGTGTTTCCATTTTTTTCTAATTCCTAAATCAATGTATTAATGATCAATATTATCTTTAACATGGACTGATATTAGCTGTATCTTTTTATTTTCCATTTATTTTTACTTTTTTTTTAAATTTTAAAGCACTTTTCAACTTAAGTTAACATGTATTATATGTTGAGGTTATATTTTGTAGCTATCATTATTATTTATAAATAATTGAATGTGTAGTCGTCACCTACATAAGAAAAATATATTTTTTAAATAATACATAAAAGAAAAATTAATTTTTACCTTATCACTGTTTCAAATTATAGGAAGCACAACGAAAATATGAAATACTCGTATGATGCTTACTGATCATCAAAGAGTGAACGAAAGCAAATTTTTTTTTGCTTGTATTTTCGATTGACTCACTGGAAATGTGTATTTCTCAATATGCATTTTATACCTTAAAATCATCTAGACCAGTGATGGCTAACCTTTTTGAGTAGTCATCTATACAAAAAATAAGTCTTTAAAAAGCTTTCTTGGGTCAGCACTAATCTGTAGGAATATGATTTCCGTTTTACGTTTCGTTACGCTCATATTTACATTAAAGGAATGAACACAACTGTTTTAATTAGTTGGGTTTCTATAGAATATAATAATATTAGTTAATGAGGACATAAAACAACTAACCCATAGTAAAACGCACTTAAGACGATCAAAATCATGATATTCATAATTTATAGAAAGCAGTTAATAAATGCCCGAAGTAATTGAGTAAATTTCTACGGTTAACATCAACTAATCCTGTGGGATGGAAACAAGCTAACAAGCAGATATCTACAAGGTCCCAATGCCTTAACGCTGCCTGTATAATATGAAATCTCGAATAGAGACTTTGCATACATGCTTTAGTTAATTACTTGCAAAGTTGCCTTCAACCTGAGCTTCCCAAAGCGCGTGTAGTTGTTGTGCTTGCGATTACTAAACTTAGAACAATGTCGAAAGCATTTTCCTACCGCAATATGTACGTTCGATTTACGCTAAAGATAGTCTCGTCAAATTGTTTCAATACATACTTCTCAAATTATTCTATTTATGTTTATTGATTTTATCTAACTACACAACTATATATATATATACTTTACAACTGTACCATTAATATTATAAATAATTTTCATTTATTTATTTAATTTATACCTGTATACGTAAATGAAACAACTTCAAAAGAATATAAAATTAACAAAAACTAAATTGAATTTCTATGACATTACTGATATAAAATTAATTTTCTCTGTTGAAATTTTGCTATTAATTATTTACTATATATAATTTAAATGAATTAAAATAAATACATGTAAATAGATTAATTCTATAAAGACACTCTAATTTATAAGACAGTCCTACTTATTGGCTTATTATTTCATGTTACTTATGTATAGTTATCCGAGCGCCAAGGTGGTATAACTACTTAATTCAGTTTGGAACAATTATATAAAATAAAAGCAAATATGTGAACAAAATAAATTTTGTAATAGTCATTAAATTACGATCAACTTTATAGTATCATAAATACTAATAGTAAAACATAAACATAACATGCAAGTTTCCAGTGAAATCAGAATTTTAATGGAAACACATGTGTAATGAAGTATTATTTTAACATACAGTCTCTCGCTCTATAATCATGTCAGTAAATTCATCATCACATTTGAATAAAAGCAGAAAAATCATAGAAGCTTATAAAACAAAAGCGTGCTATAGAGTTTGAATTTTAAACGTTGGATACGAAAATGTAACGTATATATAAGTTGAGTTTTAAACTTTTCAAATTATCCATTTAATTTGCTAATTTATTCTAGTTAAACCAGGGCTAAAAGCGTTATTCAAATATTTCTTTTGGTTTTCTAGTGCTTTGTTTTAGCCATAAAATTGACCTTTGAAACGGTTTTTCAATATGTATGCTAATTTTGTTGTGGGAAATGTTCACTGTTAAAAGTTTCAATTTTCAACAATATGTTTTTACAAGAGTGTACTAATTTTTTTAAGCTTCCATAATTTATTGTAATTTTTAATTTTCTTAAATATCTAACAAAGAGTACTAATCTAGAGACAGATATCTGGAAGTTATTTTAAAGTTAGTTGCAGTATTTGAAGCTAGAAATCAAATATTCAGGTTAAGTTTTAGTAACAGTAGCTTTAAATACTAAAGATATCAACGAAAGTACTACCAGTTAGTAACTTAAGTATCATTAAAGCTAAATATTAAAACGTTGAGAATTTAATTTGTACAAAAGGGTATTTTTTTAAATTTTTTCTTCTTTTATTAACTTGAAGAAATAAGCATTGAATGAATAAGATATGATATAAAAATAATATATAACTTATAACACAAAATATTTGCACCTCCACCATTTTGTACGAGATCCCTTTAAATTTTCTAATCACATTATATATCCATTAAAATTAAGACGCAACAACGTTTAAATCAGAGAGTCAGATAAAGTTTCTTCATGAATACAAAGGAAAATCCTTTAGTGAATACTTAAAATTTGTTTGGTGAACTGCGTGTCTTTAAAATTGAATAGGAGTTAACGATGTTCAGCATATCAATGTAATCTAAACTTTAAAGTTCAAAGTATCGTAAGTTTACTTGTCTGGTATATTTATAATTGCTTTTTTAGTTTTCTTTTTCATAAAATACATATAAAGTTTATAGAGTTGCTAACTTGTTAACTACATTTCAATTTCATAAATACAAATGTTTACTTTTTGATAAATTTAATTTATTTTATACGAAAACTATTTTATCTTTCACAGGTAAAGACTTATTTGAAAAGTTTTCATGAAAAACAGTCTTGCACATTACTCAATGGAATCAGAAACTTTAAGTTTATTAGTAATGCAAGAATACTTTGGTACTTTCAACGTAATCTCTAACTATTCTTAAATGCTTTAAATTTAATATTCAAGTTTCTTGCAACTGGTTTTATACCTTCAATTATTGCAGTTAATTATGTATAAGTTAGCTGATAACTATGTATTCAATTTAATTTAATCATTCATATTTAATAATAATAAATCCTGGATTCCTTTTTTAATTAATATGCGCGCGCAATTGTTTAAAAATTAATTATTAATGAATCATATAAGATGTTAAAAAATAAATTTGATTGAAATGTTACACTAAGTTGATAACATTTAGTATTCAACAGGCGTCGTAATGCTTCTCTAATCTACTTGAGCAGGAACAAATTAACACTACTCGTAATGAAACCAAGTCAAATTGTTGATCGATTTGTGTTTACCTGCCGCTCTCGTCTTCTGATTGATGAATTAAACACACACAAACACACGCAAACACACACTTACGCATACGCATGTTTGTCTTTAATGTGTTGCTAATATATGTATTATTGAGTTGCACTATTTTCCTAGACAATTTATCGTTTTAAATTGTTTGAATATATTTAAGATATCAAATTTATTATAATTATAGACAATAGAACAAAAAATATTTAGTAAAAACTAAATGTGACTACTATTTTATATAACGCCTTAAATTATTTATATTTTACAATTAAATTTGCATTAGCGGAACATTAAATTTGAAAGAAAAAAAAAAACATAAATAATAAGTTTTTTTTTTAAATCAGTTGCGTATTTATGCCAATTTATTTTGGAAATATAGAAATTTTAGATAAAATGCGTTATGTGTTAAAAATGACTATACAGCACGATTGCTTATAACGAGAATTCATATAGCGAGTAATATTTTAGAAGCACTGCTGTATATAAATAAAAAATATATTTTAGATAAAAAGTTAATAGTAACATAAACATATCTAAATAATTTTTTTAAATTATTATTTTTTTAAATCATTAATAATATAAAATTATCTTATGTATTTGAAAAATAGTGAAAATAGAAAGAGTAAAATTAGTATTTCAGAACATTATTTATAATAAAAATAAAGAAACCAATTCATTTTAAATACGTGTAAATCTTTTTTTGTACTCATGCATTGAAAAGTGTCGATTTGCGTTACCTTCNACAAACTTAGTGCGTGAACTTGGTTCCCGGATTTTTTTTATGTGTGTCGCCAAACACTCATCCGGGAACCAGTCGTTCTCTCACTCGGTATGTAAAGAACTATTTTTTTTTTTTAATATATATTTATTTTTAATAACAATAAATATTCTATTAATTAAATTAATTTTTTATAACAAGAATAAAGAAATTAATTCATTTTAAATACATGTAAAAATATTGTATGTAAATCATTTATATTTTTTAATATACATTTATTCTTAATAACAATACATATTTTATTTATTTAATTAATCTAAGATAAATGTAATATATAAGTTTCATATTAGAATTAAAATAATATCAATATAATTTTCTTTCATTTTTTTTTTATCTTTAGAAAATCAAAATATTGTATCCTGAATCTATTACATGATTTAACACAATTTCATTAGCAATAATCAAAAATAAATGATTGTACTGAAAATATGAAATTATATAGATAACTATTTTTATAATATTTCTCATTGTATTATTAACATTTGTTGAATAAAACAATATTTATATCTTATTTCTTGTTATTTTTATTATTTTCCAATAAAAATTTCAGTAGAAAGAAGAAGTTTATGTAAATTTTAATTTCTTTTTGACATCCGTTAATTGTTGTTATGAACCAACAACTACGTTTCTACATCATTCCAGAAAGTATGCAAGATGGTAGTTTCTGGAATTAAACCACTGCATATATAAAGGAGCTCTGTGGACGCCAGAGTTAGTTACTAAATAATGGTTAATAAGTTAACAACACTCAGAATGGTAACTTGTGTGTTGACCGAAATTATTCTTATTTATATAGTTTGTAATAATCTGGACTGTTTTAATAGTAATTCATTTACCTTGATACATTATCAACACAGTATAATATAGTAATTAGAGAACTTGTGGTCTACATTCATATTATCAAAGATTGTGTATGTTACATGAAACGTGAAGTGAGCCGATGCGTAATGACCGCGTGATGGCTTCTGAACGCACGCGGAAATTTATTCTCTCTAATTGGAAATTTATAGGTTTGTCCATCGGCTTATCGGTATACGGCTATGCTTCGTATCAAATCAATAACAATGCATACACATGTATAATAACATAAAACATTATCAATTACATATTATTATTTATTTTGTGTCAACCGCATTTAAATCAACATGAATACAAGATTAAACATATTTTAAAAAATTATTTTAGAAATATTATTAAACTTTAATGTTTGTAAAAACAATCACAAAAACGTATAAAATTAATGATTAAGCATAATATGAACACATATAATTATTTGATTTAACGTTATTTTAGAAATCAAATAAATATGAAATTAAAATACTAATTAATTTGAAATATAAATTCAATTTTAAATAAATCTAAATTAATTACAATATTATTTGAGCTTATTTTAAATATTTATATTTGTCATGTATTTATTGTATTAAATATTAATTAAGTAATGTTTGTTAAAAAAAAATCATTTTAATTATTGGCTTTTGTTATATTATTTTATTGTATTTTAAATAATATTTCATATATTATGGAGAAAATATGAAATTATTTATAAAACAATTTATTTCATATGTATATAATTTATGAATTCAAAAAAAAAAAAAGACATTAATTTTAGATCATTATACTTAAGTATGTATCTTTTATAAGTCGTATCATGTTAAAGTTATATAAATGTCCCAAAAGGGTCGAGGTATTTCCGAAGTTTGGAAACCTCTCGAACATTTCAATCGCAAAATTTAATCGTTGAAGATGATCTGTTGGTTTTAATTCTTGCACAAGCTGAATTTTATAAGTTTTAAGATGCAAATTCTTCCTTATAATTCTTTGTGAAGACGATTGTCAAACGTTTAATTCTTGACCCTTTTGGGACAGCCTATATATAAAAAAATTTAAAAAACTACACTTATTTATTAGCATTAAATAAATTCAAATTTATGTCAGTTGTAAAGTTCAAATTTCTATATGCATGTATGTATGCACCTGTATCTTATTTCATTTGATATTTTGTATGAAATAAAGAATTGTCAAAATAAATGAAAACTACTTACAATAAATCCAGAACATGAAGTTTGGTGGAAGTCTTCAAAAACTAATAAACAGACTGGTTCTTTGTATTGCACGAGGAGCCAATTTTCAAGACGAAATGCAACAACACTAGTAAATAGAAACTTGTAATAATACTCACATTCTAACAGCAGACTAAATTAACTATTATGTTTGCGACACACTCACAACTTCTTCAGACAGTTGCAATTTCGTTAACCACCAACAACAAAGCAAACAAAAATGTTTTACGTTGGGTGCGGTTGCTACTTTATTATAAAACGTTTTTTAGACTATAACAATTCTAACACTATATGAGTTTTAATACCAACGTTATCTGACATTGTGCTAGTCTTTCTTATATTAATTATCGTTTTGTAGTGTTTTTGTCAGGTTTATTCATGTATCTACATACATCACTTGCGTATTAGAAATTATTTTTTAATTATCTTTGAGTGCTCAAATAAACTAGACTCTTTATTTTATTTCAATTTTAAGAATTTATTTTTTAAAATGTTATTTTTTTTTTACAAATTGGATAAAAATAATCTCATTTAACTTCTCCAAATATATTATTAAATATTAAATTTGGGTTAAAACTCCAATAATTTTTATTTTANTTGAAATGGCAGCGGTCGCGCGTTGTCTTTAAGGTTCTATTGGATATTTAAGGGATTTAGAAAATTTATTAATAAAAAAAATATTTACATCTTATGCCTAAATACATTATCATTAGATTATGAAAATATTTGTTGACATAAATTGTACTTTATTGTAAAATAAAATCATAACTTATAACATAAGTCAAAGTCTGGAACGATCAAATAATAAGAAATACAGCAGTTTTATCTTGTTTCTGTATTTATGTCCTCATTTTAATTTTAATTATACAAAGACACATTTTTTAATAAAAAAACAATTTGGTAAAACAAATCTAACTTATATATAAAATAAAATAAAACAGTTTGATGAGATCAAGAAATAAGTAGTTTTCAACGACAGGCGCGTGTAGTCTGTTCGGTGTTTACGTCGCGCCTGAAACAAAAAATAAATGTATATGCGCTTCAGGACGCTTTGATAAGGATGGAATATAGTTAATTATGTGCATAATAAATTTCTGACAGGCTAGAAGAGATAGATGAAAAGTACATGTGATGAGAATGAACGGTTTTATGACCAAAAATGTGTTAACTGGGGACGATTCGACCCCTAGACTCCTGCTTAAAATTAAATCCTACTTTCCTACTTCCTATTATTCCTTAAATATAATTACCATAAAATACAAGATAAATTTAAAAAAAAAACAGTAATAAATCTTAATATATATTTGTACTGTAATGCCTTAAAATTTCCATTTCAAAGTGTTGATATAACTCCGTCTTAACCATAAAATAAATTTTCAGTTTAAATATACGTACTTTAAGTTTTAATAGGAGCTTTAAAAACCCACTAAAAATTTTATTTAAAAAAATATTTATAGCCATAATTATATTTCAGTTTTACAACCTCTATTTTAGTACTTAAAGATGTTTGTAGATACGGCACATGTTCATTTAAGTGTTAAATAATTAGTCAAGGCAAAATATATTTTTTAAGTTTTTCATTCTAAAAAAATTTTAAAATAAAAACAAATTCACCATCTCTGTTTCTTCCAATTTAATGTAACAATAAAAATTATTTTATTATTACTTCTGAATATGAATATAAAAGTAAAAATCAAATAAAAACAAACATTTTCAGTTATTTGCAACAATACAAAAGCCATGCAAACCACGATTTCTTTAATGACGACAAAACGTGTCACTTGTTAAAGTCAAACTGGATGTTTTTGCCGGTTCGTAATCACGAAGCCATCAACTGGTTTACCGCTAGACAAACAAGCGTCCATGCCATCCTCTTTTTATATACCAGTTCACAATAACGGACAAAATTGCAGACTCCTCTAACTTTTGTTAATTAGAAATTTAACAGAATTTAATTGTTATTAATTAACTATTTTCTTTGCTTATTCCTCATTATATGCAAAATGTCGTTAATGACAAATTTTATCATATTTTTTATTAACAATATTTCAACCCGAACCAAATCAAGTTGTTTAATTCATAGTTTTTAAAACATTTTACGGATTTCAGATAAACGAAAAGTGTTTTTCCATCCTTTTTTCAGTTGCTTAAATGCTACTCTTCACATCACTTTCTATAATTTCGATTTAAAAGACCTTTAACCAGTGTATGGTAGTATGATTTCAAGTTGAGTTTATTATTTAAAGTGAGCTGCTCCAAGTCATTTTCAGTAACTGTAAATTTTAATTTGAAATGAGTGACAGCCTGCTTCAAATTCAGAATCGAATCGTACTACCAGTGGTTTAGAGGTCATTCAAAACGATTTAAGGGGGGACCCCACCTTAGCAGCTCTAAAAAACAGCGATATTCAGGAATTTTTTAAAGTGTTAAATAACAATCGGATCATTTGGGGTTTTTTACTATTTTATTTTCCATATTTTAATTATTATTTAAAAAATTTTGAAGTAAAAATATTAATATTTGGAGCCGTGGAAGCCTTCGGCGTCAAACACCTCCAAAAGAAATCACCTCCAAGGTAGAACAAATTAGTAACTATAACCAAGGAGTGAAAAATAAACTTCTAAATTTAGTATGAATATCATGCAATATATCTTTGAATTAATTTTGTTCTAATCGTCATTAGTGTTGAAAATAAATTATGAATACTTTGTGGGATAAATAATCATATGTATGTTAGATAAGATTTGATTGTGAAATCTTTTAATGCTAGTATAATTACATAATTCTTCATTACTTCAAAAGCAGTCGCAGTGAAGTAGCAGAGAAAACCCTGTCTGAGGGGAAAATAATTTATTAACGAATAAATAACTCCAACAACCATTGTTTCTTTTTTTTTTTTTCATTGTTGTGAACCACCCACACTTACTATATCAGCATCATAATTAATTATGAAATAAATCCAAAAACATTCGCAGTAGCACGAAAGCAGAAGTGAAAGAGAATTATAAAAGTGAGTGGAATAAAAGATAACTTTTGCGCGGTTCGGCGCGATACGTAACGAATTTTGACGGCTGCGGTAACTTAACGCTTGTTTTTTGGTGAAATTCACAAGAACCAACGAATCTCACAGTGGGTGACGATAAATTTCTGCGGTGCTATACATAAACGGTGCTGTAATTGTATTTAATGTCAGACATTAGAACAATTGTTTCCTTTCTTTTTCGTTTGTGGTTTGTGTTGCTGTAAAGACGAATGCATTTTCTTTTCATCTCGATAATATACATATTTATTATTGAAATATGTTTCCATAAATTTAATTTTCCCTTTTTTTTTTTTCAATTCCGATGTCATTTCAATATCTAATAAAACAAAACAATCTAACCAAATGTATTTTTTGGCTTATTTTAATACTTAATAAAATCCTACAAGACAATGAACTTACAATTTGTAATTTTGGCATTAAAATACAAATTATCGTGGTGTAAAACGCATTCAAGTCAAGAGCCAAAGATAAACAGAATATATAATAATAGAGACATTAACTTAAAATTTATACTGGTCTAGTAATATCTCGAAATCTTAGCTAGAAACAAGATATTACAAGTAAATTTGTAGAATGCATGTAAGATATCTCGTGGACATTAATCGATGTATTATATAGAACACATAAAATTCAATAGCTTAGTTGTCAAGACATTTTCCATTACCTTTTAACAAAACCAAAGATTAAGTTTACATCTTAGGACAAAAAATGTTTTAGTTTATTTGCTGTGCGACAGTTCAATTTTGTTCATGAAATAAAATGTTATTTCCCTTCTTATCTCTTGTTAATAGAATTACTATAGTTTTGATGTAAAACTATTAAAAAAATAAAATATTTCTATAAATTTTTTTAAGTAAAACACATAATTTGGCCATAAAAAACAAAATTTATATTTCATCTAAATAATTATAAAAGTTTTATAGTCAATCTTTAAATATAGTAAGATTTTATTGGACTGCATACAATAGTTCGCTTTGCCGGTCATCAGTAAACTTATATTTCTGGTTGATCGATTTTAATTAAAAGTTGATACAATGTAGCCCTTATATTATCGATTAAAAATACTGAGTTAAAAAAATATTACATTAATCAGTTAATAAGATAATTGAAGAAAACTATCAAAACTGTCAGCGTGTCAGCTTATGGAGAATCGCTGCCCCTTACGTAGTTGTATTAAGGCAATAACAATACATATTTTGTTTTCTGCGCAAAATAACAAATATACAAAAACTTTATATTCAACGTAAATACAAGGTCCGAACAGGTAAAAATTACAATAAGACTGCCTTTAATGTATAAAATTAAAATAAATTTAGAAATCCAAAAAAATATTTATGAATTTCATCCCTTAATTCTTATCATTACTAGTCCATTATTCTAAATAGTTTTTAATTTTACTAACATAATCCATTTTCATTGGATTTTATTACGTTTTAAACTATCTTACTACTAAAAGGGATGCATTGCTTCTAAAGGGTCGCTAGTTACACACGATTTTATTATCTAAGGTCATAACTTCGTTTTATTGTTTTCGTATCAAATAAACTTATTGAACTGAAGAAGTTATCATTCAAAATTATAGCGAATTTAATGTATAATCCATATAAGAAAATAAATATTAAAATATTTGGAGTAAATCAACTCGAGCAATAGTTGAAAAACAAAAATGCTTCGCTCAAACAACTGACAAGGGTTTCCTGCAAATCTTAATATAAATAAGATCTATGAAATGAATATAATTAAATATAAAATATAGTTGATATTGTTTTAAATGATTGTGTTTTTCTAAATGATTTGAAAATAGATTATAAATTAAGTGTAAGAAGTTCCAAAGGTGTCTGTGAATTAACACCTAAGGATATCTTGTTAAGTAAATATAACGAACATGGAATATTTACATTGCACTAATTAAATTTTCCAGTTGAATAACCGTTGACGAGCCGCCACTGACTTATGGTAGGCACCTAGTTTAAGTACTTACACTGGTGTGTGAGTGTCGAGTCGTCTTGTCGCCATAGAAACACCCCAATGTCTCACTTTTGAACGTACTGAGTCCCGATAGCGATACCAGTTGTTGAAAATTTATGGGCACGCGAAAAGTTTCATTTAAAATTTGTTACATCGTTTGCAAGGTTATTCAATAATTTTTCTCTTAACACGTGTACCTATATACCGGAGTATTCTGTATTTACACTGGAATACAAAATACATTTCGCTTTCAAATTGCTTAAATTTATTGAAATATGCAAATAGAGTCATTGATTTTCGTATCAATAATTACGTTTGTATTATCGTGTATATTGGATCAATATATTTAAATGCCTTCAAGCGAAAAGCGTAAAAATTCAATGACTGGATAATTAAGAATGTATGGAATAATGTATTTTGTTTATTAGTTTCCCATTCAACTCCTGTTTAAATAAACTGTTTATTTTGCCTTTTTACACTTCAATAAACCAATAAAAATTGCATAAATTTTTCATCAAAATATTTTACTAATACATTTTTACTAAATTTAGACTTTATTTATAATATACATTTATACAATTTGGAATTTTTATATATTTTATAAAAGAAACTAAATAATATAAAACATTTATATTTTACAATGATAGTTTCAAATCAGGTTAAATATTTTAACTGATGATAATGGAAAGATCTAAAATATCATTAGCATTAAAAGTATCCCGGGTAGTTACTCCCGATTTTATTTTGATTGGAATGTAGTTCTTCATCAATTTTTAAGAGAGACGTATTTTATTCCGGCGTAATACATTTTTAGGCAGTCAAATGGACTTCCAAAGTTGACCATCTTTAAAAGTAGTTTTCAGATTTCAGTGAATGTTTTTTTAAACGACCAAACGGGTAATAAAAACTGCACTTAAGTTCGAATTTAAAAGAAGTTAAAACTGACTAATATTTACAAGGATTAAAAATATTGAAAATTCAATTTACAAAAACTATAAATTAAAACAGACAATGAAAGAGTAAATATGGATTACAAGATAATGAAATTAAAATAGCCTTAACTAATATATATATATATATATATATATATATATATATATATATATATATATATATATATATA
>CM008233.1:1541502-1555898 GCA_002278615.1 Pogonus chalceus | reverse complement strand
AGTTTTTTTATAGATCCTTTTAAAATAAAATAAAATAGGAGTGCTTTTTGTGTAACTTCCCGATAGACTTTCTGATTACAGTGCGGAAAGTAGAAATTTCAGATGTTGCTAAGGTAACGCAAATCAACACTTTTCAATGCATAAGTACAAAAAATATATTTTCTTAAAGACTAATTGTTTATAGTATTTTGTTATAAATAAAAATATAAACCCAATATTTGTCATTCTTATCTACAACAAAATAAATCTATTTAAGGGGTTACACCACCTTGGCGCTTGGAAAAATAATTATAAAAATAAGCATTTTTTTTCTTTAACGCTGCTGTTAAGTATATAAAATAATATTTATTTTACACATAAACATATTATTACTTTTATAAATAATTTCAAACAATAACAAATTAAAAAAATTACAAAATAATGGAGATAAGAGCCAATAAATAGAACTCTCTTTTGAAAATCCTTGCTGATGGTGTACTTATTTTCTCTGTCAGGAACTGTATAAAAATTTGTAAATTTTTGTAAATTGTGTCTTAGATAATACTGTAAAGAATATGTGTTGTAAATTTTAATAAAATCGGTTTAGTAGATCTTGAGATATCTTATACACTAATGTGGAAAAAGTAATTTCCAGAAAAACGCAGAAGAAAAAAACAGTACAGCGTCACCGTCTTAAAACCAAATAAACAATAAAAAAAACTTATACTTAATGAAATACAATTTTTTATGAAAACATTTGAATTAATTTTATATATACTATTAAAATTTAATACAAGTATCTATAAAAATAAGGAATATTACGAATAAGAAACTACAAGTTATAAGAGAGATACTTTTCCCATTGGAACAAAAAAAAGAAAACCATATGAAAAATAAACTTTGAAGAAAAAACCGATCAATTTCGCAATAAACCAGATACGAAACATTCGTTTGATAAAGTTATATGATTTTTGATTCTTCGCAGAAACGAAAAAAGAAAGATAAAAACTTATATTTATATGACAACATTATTTGTATAGTATCTCATTTGACCAAACGCTTCCGCCGTTCCTGCACAAAAGGAAGATAGAATCACAAAGAGAAGGTTAATTCCACTTGTACGAATTACTTTATTTGCTTCGGTTTAATTACAGTTGCTACTGATATTGTATTTCGCGACGCATAAAAAGAAAATGACATTTCTAATATATGGGAATAAAACATATATTAAATACTTCTAACGGATTAAATTGCTAAATGCTTTGCTGAAAACAACATTTTTCATTTTAATAAAATGTATTATATACTTTTTTATTTAATTTCAACAAAATACTTACATATATAAATATATGTACTCATACTCAGCAATCCTTTTTTTCTTGAATAATCTTCGAAATAAAATGGATTAATATCTTGCAGCCTGCAAAAGACTCTTAAGTAAACTGAATATGAATATAAAATGCAGGTATAATCACGTTAATATGATTGAATCATTATTACCCATATATAAAAACTCAGTTAAAACAACATAAAATGTCGAATTCAATTATTTTTATTGTAAGTTTATATCTTTAACGTTATAAAACTAACAGTAAAAAGTATTAATTAATTGCCGGTTTTTGCAATTTTTATACTTATATATTGATTATTAATATTCCTATGATTTATGAAGAGACTTAGGCACCTGGCTTGAAACGCAGAAAAATTCAGTTTAAAAAGTAATCAATTGTTCTGATTCTTGTTAAAATAATTCTTAATTCGTTATATTAACTGCAGCAAATAGTGATATATGAATTAATTTAGAGGATATTTTCAATAAAAATTGTAGAAAACATGCCCTGTATTTTATTCTTTAAGCAATGATCCTAATAAAGTTATTAATTTATCAGTTTTTGACAAATAATTTGTATTTATTCCTTGCATACTTATATTAATGCTATTAAAGCAGTTAAAACTTTAAGATATTTTTCAAAAACGTACCTACGTTTTTGTTAAAAAATACTTTCCTCTGCTTGACTTCAGTTTGTAAAAGCAAGGATTCATTCATAGCTTCCTTTGATATACAAAACTTCTTTAAAAGATATGCTTTGGTTAAATATAATTTACCATTCTTACAACTTCTTCCAATATTTCGCTGAATACCGGTTAAGAACCATTGGTCCAATTTGAAAAAAAACCTTCATTGTTAATAGCTGAAGAAGTTATAATTTTTTTGATAACATAATACTGACAATGAGTTAAGAATTTCTTATTACAATTAAAAAAAAAAAAACAATCATAGCTCTAATAATTTTTATTTGAAACTTTTAAGAGCTCTGAATACAATGAAATTTATATTAACTTTAATATAAGTAACAATTTCTTTATGAAAGAGATATTAGAAACAGAAACTTATAGAAAAAAGTATAATTTGTCGTTAAAATAAAAATATTCATCACCCTCGAAAGTTAGGAGTTGACCACTTATATATCTGCGGCAAATATTATGTATATATATAAAATGAGATTTTTTTATGTTAATTTTTCTCATGAATTTGATTTGATTATTATATTTTTTGAAAATTCATTTATATTCAAGTAATATTATTTTATTGTTTATTTTTAATTAATTTACAATATTCACATTTTTATTATTATTAATTTAATTTTTTAAGCAATGTGAATGTTTTTTAATATTAAAAAATAAATTTTATTTTATTTCAGCTCCAAGTGCACCGACAATTATTCCCGAAGAATGCAGTGCTGAAAATAATTCTGTTACTGTAGCTTGGCAACCTCCACCTCAAAGTCACGTCGAAGGGTACGTTCTTGAATTGGACGATGGAAATGGAGGAGATTTCAGAGTAAGTCTTATTTTATTATTATTATACATATATTTTTCTAAATAAATTTAATCATATTCAAGATTTTTTATGGTTTCAATATATTTTGAAGCCCTTCAGAAAGAAATTTCAAAGAATTTGATACCTTTGATTAAAAGTATCTTCTTAAATTCTGTTTATAAGCAATAAGAAACGTGTAACGACATGAAAAGACACATGATTTAAACAGAGAAAAGTTTTATTTGTATTTCACGTGTCTACATTCTTGTCCAACTACAATGAAATATGGATTTCCTTCCAATTCGAAAATAATTTCCGGTTATATGGAGGTAATCGATGTAAACGGAAACAGACTCGGAACTAAAGAAAAATATACGCACGTCAATAATATCACACAGCGTTCTTATTTGTTCTTTGAATCTATATTGTTTTTAGATTTAATAATAGATTTCTTTGAAAAATACTTTATTTTAATATCACTTTTCTATCTATTATTATTACTATGTATGACTGAGCATTCTGAAAATATAAATATATNTTACATATGTATTTTAAATATATTCATTTTCATTAATTTATCTTTTAAATCAAAAAATTTCATATTTTTAAAATAATTTCAAATTTTGTTTTTAGTCTTTGTGATTACTTCCATTGTAAGTTATCTTGTTTATTTTTATATATTATAAATTGACAAATTTCTTTAAATTGAAAGTGTTCTTACTACTTATTTATATGCTTTTCAGTATTCTTGAAATTATTAAAATTATTTTATAGTTTGTAGCTCAAATTTACAAACTATTTGAATACTTGTGTAATAAACAATAATGTCAGAAACTCTTTTAAACAGTCTATAAATGATTGAAATCGATTTTTGAGCTTATTTTAATCGATATTTAATCTATTTTTTTTTAACTGGTCTTATTTGTTTGTAGTGAGTAATTACTATTGCGATCTTTAAACCGATATTTAAATGATTTAAACCGATTTTTAAGTTTATTTTAATTGATCTTTTAACCGGTTTATTGGAAAACTGGTCTTTTTATATTATGAACGGTCAATTGAGTGGTCTTTTATTCGGTTTATAAATGAGTTAAACCGATTTTTTTATTTATTTTATTTGATCTTTTAATAGGTTTATTTGAAAACTGGTCTTTTTGTTTATAATTACAGTTTACTTAAGTAGTCTTTTAATCGGTATATAAATGATTTAAATCGATTTTTGAACTTATTTTTTTAAATATTCTTTTTGTGTACAATGAGTGGCTACTTCAGCGATCTTTAAACTGGTTTCTTAACAATTGCAACCGATTTTTTAGTTTATTTTATTCGATCCTTTTCTGAGCTAATTTTCTTCATTTATAAATTATCGTTACTTGAGTGATATTTTCATCAGTCTATCAACGATTTGAACCAATTTTAGATCTAATTTTAATCGATCCTTTGATTGATCTATTTCAGAAATTGTCTTCATTTACAATGAGTTTTTACTGAAACCATATTTTAACTACTCCATAACAAATATATTTTTTGAGCTTATTTTGATCGGTCTTTTGATACGGATTTTTCAGAACTTGTTTTTTACATTGACAAAGAGCTGAAGCGATATTTCAACCGGTTTATAAACGATTTAAAGCGATTTTTAGTTTGTTTTTATCGATTTTTCAACCGATTTTTTTCGGTAATGGTCTGTTTTGTAGGACTGATCTTTTTTGTGGACGTTATTCAGTAGTTGTAAACGAAATGAAGTATATTTGTTTTGGTTGTAATAACTTCAATATTTAATATACCATATATGTGGTATTATAATAGGTCCTTTGTTTCACCTACCATTACAATAATACCGAAATTTAATTATATAATAAACATCTTTAGAATTTAGCAAAAGGAATGTATGTCAATCTCAGCTGACGACAGCTTACACCATAGCTTTGTTGAATTCTCGTATATCCGTATATACAGAGACTGGCTGACTCATAGGCTATGTATGTATGGACCATTAATCTTTCAAAGGAACAGCAGCATTACCCGGTGCGTTACGCATTAGACAGAGATAGAAGTTCGCTGGATGGTTAGTTATTAAAATAAAGGGAGGTACTATAGTTCCCTGCCCAAAAACACTTGCTCAACAAAGAAAAAGCTAGATAGCTGTAAGGAGTTTATTCCCTATCACGGGGTATCTCCCGGCAGCCTTCCAAAAATGATCAATAAATAGTGCAAATTTCAAAATATTCTCTTATCAGACATCATTCTAGCTACAGTTTTTTAACGAAAAATATTTTAACCACCCCTTATATATCTTAAAATTCTTTGAAGCCTATACTAAGAAGAAATATATATGTTCTGAATTCACCTGTAGTATATTTTAAAATATTACTCTTTTACACAAGTTATTTTTATTTATATATTTTGCTTTAAAGTAATAATCAATATATTCTTTGATGTCAATTTCAACATGATTGATGATAATGGTTTCAAAACTTATGTAAAACCTTTCTATGAAAACAAAAACATATAATTTTATACATTAACCTTTTCTACTATCATTTTTATCTACTAATGTATGCATGGAACTTTATATACTTTTAAATTACAGCTAGTATTGCTTTAAAATAATTATTCTTAACAAAATATGCTTTGGAATATTTTTAGAACGTGTAATCTCAACTTTGAAAATTAATTTGAGTAAAAATTGTCGCTTATTCCCAACTGAATTTCAATGAATTCATTACCATACGCAAAATCTTTGCTCATTAAAATAAAATATTAGGGGTTCCGAGTCCATTAAAACTGTAGGCGTATACAAAACTAATTATAGTGGTTCAAATTATATACTTGTTAATTAAGAAAAGTCTATATTATAATAATTATTTTATTTTATACTAGTCAAAATGATACTTTTAATTTATTCAAAATAATTACAAATATTATGCAAAAGTGCATTCTATTTAAAACTCTGATAAATTGCTGTTTATGACGTAAAATGTTTCTCTTTAAAAAAACGAACCTCTAAAAATTGAGTTAAGGGATGATTTAGCAAGACGCGACTACCAGAGCAACGTGAAGGGTGCATTTACCTCGAAGCTAAACTTTATCATGCGAACACATTAAAACCGAACGTCGCATATTGAATTTCTTCGCCTACGGTGAAACTTTTAACATTTATTAATACACACTTAGAAGTTAATACATTTAGTCTAGCTTAAAGTTAAGCGAAACAGCTATAAACCCGGCTTGATTATTAAAATTATGTATTAAATTAATGTTCTGCATTATTATAATTTTATACTTAATCTAATATTAATGTTTTAAAGCAAATTAAACTTTCATTACTTCATAGACAAAATGAATTAATATTATTTGTATTTATTTTAAACAGTACTTGTTGTTTATTTTAAACTATTCAATGAAGCTTCATTCCCACTTTTACTTTAGAATTAATTTGCATTGTTCTTTAAATTAACCAATTAAATATTGTATGAAAACTTCCGTTCTTCGAATCATTCATATCTTTGATACGAAAATAGATCAATGTTAGAAAGGTTATATGGTTTTGACTTGTTCTTGAACAGTTTCAATTGGTTCTTTGATTTGATCTAACTGCAAATACACTAGTTTAATCCAGTTGAATCAGGATTATTTGACATTAAGTAGCATATATATATGTGCGTGTAAAATATAACATCGATTTTTATGAAGATAAAAGTTTCCATATAGAATATTTTGATATAAAAGAGGAAGCACTTGATACGAATATATAAATTTGAGTTAGTGTATAGTGATTTTTTTGTTACAGGAAGTATATTGCGGCGTGGAAACAATATGTACAGTGGATGGTTTGCATTTTCATTGCATGTACAATGCACGTGTAAAAGCTTTCAATAGTTCCGGTGAGGGAGAATACAGTGATCTGATTGGATTGCAAACGGCCGAAGGTAATAAAGCCTAACACTATTTTCTACTTAACTTTTCTCTGCTTTCGATCCTATTAAATAAATACTTTTTTTTTTCTTCATTTAACGAATAAATACATTTTATTTTATAATTATCGATGTTTCTAATTACTTTATTTATCTATATTTTCATTTAAATTGTTGCATTTTGTTACAATATTTAACTTGTGCGGAAGAATTATTATATTCATAACATTGGAATCAAATTAACTTGCAAGTCGTCACCACGAATCAATGTTATTATATTAATAAGCAGATATTTTACTGCGGAATACGTTATTATCTTTTTCATCTTTTTAACGCGTAATTGATATACGACTTTTTAAGAACACAAAATGTTTTTGTTGCGAAGCGGTACCATGTAAACATATAATGATTACACAATTATGTTGTTTCGTGGCTACGGCGATAGTTGCGTTTTTCTTTAAATTAGCGAATAGAATTTAAATAAATCTGTATAATTATTCATACATCTTAATTAGTTCATCAAAATTAAAGTTGAAAATGCCTTTCATCATAAATAACCCCAACAAAATGAAACACAAATATATCCAAATGTATTTTAAATTAATCTAAACTCAACTTCCCAACAAGATACATATCCATTTACCAGCCATATAATAGCGTAGTACCCTTTTGTTAAGATTTGAATACTTACCTACAGTGTCACACCAAATTATGTAAAATACAAATAAATGAATATTCATATAATTCCTTAGTGGCCTGGTTTACATTCGATCCGTTGTTAACTGGTCCTGGACTACAGTATTCCGAAGATTCTTTGAGTGTTTCGGGTGAAGGATGGGAACATCGCGTTGCACTAGGCAGCGTTGGATTCTCGCGAGGTGTTCATTACTGGGAAATTTCTATTGATAAATTTGATGCTGATACTGATCCTGCATTTGGAATTGCTAGGATAGATGTTGCTAGAGACAAAATGTTAGGTGAGTAACTTTTAACTATTTCTTAAGTAATTTTGAAAGTTAAAATCAATATTTATAATTAATTTGAATATTTCCGATGACCATTACAGGGAAAGACGATAAAGGATGGGCAATGTATATTGACCGACAGCGTTCCTGGTTTCAACATGGTGGTGCTCATGAACAACGCGTCGAAGGTGGCGTGACAACCGGAGGAACAATCGGAGTCCTGCTAGATTTAGACCGTCATCAACTATCATTTTACGTCAATGAAGAACCACAAGGAGGCGTGGCATTCCGCAACCTCTATGGTGTTTTCTATCCGGCCGTCAGCGTTAATAGAGGAGTTAGTGTCACTTTGCATACCGCACTTGACGCACCATCCGATACGGATGACACTTAAAGAACTACTACTGCACATTTGTTGATATCAAAATAATAAAGATTGTCTTTAAATGTTTTTGATTCTTGTTGACGCGTGAATGATTCATTTGAATGTTTTGTGAAAGATTATTATACAAGGAGCAGGTGATTGTTAACTATATTATATAAATTAAGGTGAAAATGATGTATGAAAGATATTTTTCAACTTTAATATATTTTGCTGTATTCTTTATTATTATTGCCATTTCTATTATTCATTTTGTATAATTTATTAATAAAGAAGCTCAATAATATTTATTTTGGGTCTGTATGTAAAATATATTTAGTGTGAATAAAATTTTGAAAATTTTTATGTATGTAATAGATATGGTAATATAAAAAAATAATTCTTACATCTTATCTCTAGCGCCACGCCTACATTTAATCAACCTATGTGTTTTATGTAATTTTAATTTAGCGTAAATACGTTTGAAAATCAAATATTTCAAATTTTGTTAAATTTCTATTCATCCTAATGATGATAAGTAGTTTCAAAGACCAACGATTACAATTAATAGTATTTACCGAATAGGTTTTAAGTGTCATTATTCACATAAACAAATATTTGTTGTTGCACACTTTACTGTTTCTCTGTCGATTTGTCATGAATGTTACTTTTATTAACTACTGCATATTTATAAACACTGCAATCAGTGCAGTTTTTCAGGTAATTCGTCCAAAATTGAATGTTTTATCATATTTGAGAAGTTTGCAAGGCTTATATTGTAACTTAAGGCGTTAATTAAACAAAGGCCTACTACATATATAATAAATATATTTGTTTAGAATAGATTTATACCTTTTAATTTGACTTGAAATTTTATTAAAACTAGTATATAAGATTTCATTTCAAAATTCCAGAACCAATTGTAATAATCTCTGAATAAAATCAATAATTGTTGCAAATTTTTTATGTAAAACTAATAAATTTTACATAATAAAAAATAAAAGTTGTCATATTATCAATGTTATCCATATTCATTGTGCCCTATAGTTTATATTATATAATAATAATTGTTTGTAAAATGTATTTGTACACCGACTGATTATAACTTTTTAATATATATAAGAAAAACTTATAGTATTTTAAAATTCAATACATACCTTTATTTAGTTGTATTTTAATAAATGTTATTAAATGAAAGATGTCCATAATATTAAGGTAACTTATGCACTAACTTTATAAATATTTGTTAAACATTTTTTGTATTCAAAACATATCTTAGGGTATGCGTTATACTTATACTATTAATATTAACTAAACTATAGTTAAATTATAGAATAAGTTTGTGTTTACTTACTCTACAGTTTATAACAATGTACTTATAAGGGCTTTTTAGACTACGCAAAAAAAATCAATTTTATAAAATTCAATTTTAAACATTGCTAACACATTTTTAAATTAAAATTACGAAAACTATTTTAGTTTTATAATAGTTACTAACATTTTATTTCTAAAAAAATACATTAGCAATGCTTAAATTTTTAATAATTGTATGACTATGGAAACATGTTTGAAAAATTAATTTCTATTTAAAAAAATATATAAATATTCGTAATATAGAAATTCTATAAAAAGTACTTTTATAACTATATATTTATTTATTTTGTTTACACTATTTTATTTTATTTGATTTACTAATAAATTTGATTAAAAAATACTTTAAAAATATAAATATATTATTTTGTGATTAAAAATAAATATTAAAAAAAAAAAAATGGCCATAATAGGTGTGCGTTAGAATAAAGATCGCTTTAATTTAAAAATTTATGCAAAATTATTTTCAAATGTAGATTAAACCCGATAAATATTAGAAGTATGTTAAAGAAAGACTGATATTTTTGGCTAGAAAAATTCACGTAATTTAAAACAAATTCATAAAATAAAAAAGAAATGTTAAAATATATTCAGATTTCTAGGATATTTACAAAAAATATATTTGGTAAATTGTATATATTTTTAGCGTAAATGCTAAAAATCTGTTATGAATATGTTCTTAAATTAACGTTTAATTAGTTAATTAGGAATTTAAGACATTTAAAATTTATTTAAATTAAAAATTCTTGTAAATAATTAAAATTTTAAAAAATGCATGATTAAATTTAATTGATTTGTAATTATTTATTTCCACTAAATAATCATAAATAATTGTAAGTAGTTTTAACACATATTTAACACAAAATTACACACACACACAACACACACTCACTAACATTTTTATAAACTTATACAATAATACTTATAAGGTAAAATATTTAAATATAAACTTAAGAAAAATCCACGTGTATTTAAGTAATAATCATGTAAAAAGCTAGTCGGTCGATTCTCTATAATCTGATAATAACCAATACCCGTAAAAATATAATTCCTTGAATGTATAATGACCGTATTAAATGTGTTTTACTATTTATTAAAATATCTGCAAAGACACTATAAAATATATATTTCATTTCATGTATTATTATAATATTTATATAGATTATTTTATGTATTTATAATTTATAATAATTAAATACAGGTTATCCAAGTACTTTTGACATAAATATATGTTAAAAATGAACATAGATGATCTGTATTTTATAAGTTCATCAAAATATATTTGTATCATAAATGAAAACTTCAAAATAAATCATTATTAAATCAAAATATTTTTGTTATAATTTAATATACCCTTTTTATAATACCAAAGAATTATTATTTTTAAGCGGTCTTATAAAACTAAAATTAAAATGAAGGTTAATATAATATTGTTAAGTACTTAGGACTTATTTATAAATTCATTTCTGTTTCGTAAATGTTTATTTAAGTTTTATATATAAACCGTTTGTTCTATAACTTTATTTTAAAAGATTTTGAAAAAGAAAACAATTAAATAATATCGTTACAATTGTTATTTTAAACTTCAAATAAAATTAAAACCATTGTAAGTATTTTTAATTAATAAATTTTGATAAAAATTTTATAATTATTAATTTTTTCTTTAAGTAAATATTATTAAAGTACATAATTTAGTATAAAAGAAAATTAATGTCCTATTAAATGCACAATTCATAAAATAACTAATTTAAATATTATTATCAAATAGTTTCAGTTCTTTGAATACAAGTTATATTAATCAATTTTAAAAGGGGCAATACTTAAAGACTTGTAAAAGTTCGTCTGTAGATATTCTTAGTTTGAATTTTGAGGAAAACATAAATTATGATCGTTTATAATGTAGTCAAGTTAATATCAACAGTTAATCGACGGGTCGAGCAGTATCTACTAGTCTCGTATGCTCATGGTAATCTGCGGCGCCCCATAAAATTAATATCACTAATAAGATTATTTTAACATATATACCGATACTATTTAGAACATTTGATAAATTTTCGTTTTTTAATTCCCTTTAATTAAAAAGTCATCGAATTTATAATTTTAACTTTTATATGGTGCGAAATTCTCGCGAGGCGTAAAAAAAGACCCATCAGTTAAGTGTTAATATACAAAATTTGAAATAATAAATATATGCATCCAAAAAAACATTGTTTTATAAGTAAATAATATAAAAGAAAATAACTAAAAATATGGATACTATTTATTTATTAACAGCAACAATTGTCATGGTGATTGATCTATAAAGTATATTTTAGTTTTGTATTTGTAGAGTACTTTAAATACAATATTTTACAACACACAGTATATTATTTATAACTACAGGTTTTTATATGTATAATTAGTAATAGATCTACTTAACTAATTAAAATATATCACTTACCTACTTATCTAAAATTTGATGTAATCATTTCACATATGTCTATACATACCAAAGTTTTAAAAAATAATTATAACTTTAGTACCACCTTATAAATAAAGATACACATTTTTATATATATGCACAATTTACATATGTACTTGTTGTTTGTGTATCTATTAAGAATATAAAACAATATACAAAGTTTTAGATTTAATTAGTACTAATTAAATAGATAAATATGTCATTTGTTCTTAATTATGAAATTTGAAGTGTACCTGATTAGGTATTAGATTTCAACTTTACTATTTATAAAAAGCCTTGATCATTTTATTTTCTTTAAAAATACACATTTTTTATTTTAAGTGTATTTTCTTTATTGGAAGCGCAACACTTAAATATTATTTATATTTTATAAAGGAATGACTATTATGATATAAATAATTTACATGCAAAATATGATACAGTATTTTTTTTTGTATTTAGATTAACGCATATTAATATTCATAATCAAAACTAAGTGTTAATAAATAAATTTCTACTAGAATACATTCAAATTATAAAATATTTAAATTAATCATATTTTATTACAGATAAAATTATGATTTCTGAGATTCTTACGATGATGAAAAAAGCAATGTGTTCTGTGAAATTATTCTGCCTGTGATCGTAAAAAAAAATTGAGCACATACGTACACATCGAGTGAAATAAACTATCACAATTATGATTTTGAAAACATGTTTCTCAGTATGATGAAATTCTCAAATATCGCGCATAAATTAGATCAGATACACAACACATTAATCTTATTCAATAGTACATATATTTATCTACAATTATTATATAATTATATAATAGTTATCAGACCTGTAGACAATGCATTTGCATTGACAAGAATTTATTGTTTTTGTATACCGTGCGTCTCTAATGTATCTAACTTTGAAATATTTCAAAAATATCAACTAATTTTATAAGCTACTATATACATTCAATTTTGTAATGAAGTGTACAAAATGTTACAATCATATAAAAAAATATAATATTACAATTTTAATTCCATTTGATTAAGAAAAAATTAATATTTGGCACAAAATAATAAAAATTCAAACCAATTCTTATTCCAATATGTGTATATAAGCGCAGTAATTTAACTGCGCAGAAATTGTTAATATGAAAATGTAAACAATATATTTTAAAATCAACTTTAGAAATAATATACATACAATATATAAATATAATAAAAGTTTAATAAATTTTTAAATACGAATCTAAAATATAGTTAATAAAATAATTTAGTAATTTTTGTGTTGATTGTTACTTATACTGAAATAACTGTCTACTGTACATACTTGAAGATAATATACAAATTTGTTGTTAATGGTGAAAAGTGATGTTTTAATTTAAAGTTATTTGTTTAATAATAATAATTGTAATTAGAATTTAATCGTTTAAATATGTGCACACTGTTCTGAACTAATTTGAAGAATATAACTGGGTATGTTTGTTTTCATTTTAAGATGATTTCTTTATATTTCGTAAAACAACGTTGTTATGAAATTGTAATATTCCAATTTTTCTATATAAGTGTAATATTAAAATACAGGTAAATTAAAAACAACCTTATACATTTTTCAATAATTTTAAATTTACGAGATATAAATAAAATCTATACATGGGATATATCGCTTTTCATTGAAAAGAAACGAAATAACATTTCAATTAATAATATTAATAAATTTATAGTCACCTTGCATGTTAGTACGTAAGATTTTATACTGGTCTTTTAATAAATCAATTGAAGTACGTTTCATATTATTTAAATACTTAATATAAAAATTAAATATTATTCTTATACCATAATAACCATATATATTAGTATATAGAGATAAAATAGATTGAATACAGAGTTCAAGATTACATCTTATAAAATATATTTTGAGCACATGCATGGTGTCTATATATGTATATGAATAATTTAAATATTTGTTTGAAATTTGCAATTAAACTTGTCCAAAATAGCTTAGTTTATGTGAAAGCGATGTTATTTTATATGCGAACATTTCTCACTATTCAATACATATTTTTTTTGCAAATAACACAAAACTTTTAATTAATGAAAGATGGTACGTTCGACTAGACTGTAGGCGGCTTGTACATAATATAACGCAATTTATTTTTTATTATATTGTATGAAACTTTTTAAAAATCACATTCAATACATTTAACTGGTTTTTCTTTTTTTAAATTTATATACATATCTACTACAATTATTTATTTATTTATTATATTTGTGATGTGGTCAATATTATTTATTATTACTATTTGTATCAATTAGCTATTTTACTAACATTAAGTTGCTATTAAATAATAAACAGTAATGAAAACGACAGTAAAAAGGCATCAAAGAGGCAGTTACTAATAAATAGATGCTATGAGCTTTATTTTAATTATATTTATGATGTTGATAAATGATGTTTTAAAAGGCAAAAAATTAAAATAAAATCCTATTTTTGTTTGCAATTATATATAATAAAAATGTATATGATTTTTTTTTTTTTTTTTTTT
>CM008233.1:1528709-1541478 GCA_002278615.1 Pogonus chalceus | reverse complement strand
TTATATATAATAAAAATGTATATTTTTTTTTTTTTTTTTTTTTTTCGTGAATACAGACATTTTATGTATAAATATTTTTCAGTTCTTGCTTAATTTATATTAAATTCTTGATTGATTTAAAAATGTAAATTAAAAATTCTAAAATTAAATTTATAAAATATACCCACCTGTATTTAACAGAATTGGACTATTAAATATAATGTAAAACAAATAAAAAGCCGATAAAATTACTTGATTCAAATTATTCCTAAATTTAAAGAAATTATTATTTTTGAAGCGTTAGTATTCACATGATAATTAGTATTTTGTGTCCATACTATTAAATTCGATTATTATTGGCATGTCGTTAAATTAAACTTCCGGTTTGTATAACGGTACTATTCGCCAACATTTATTGTTTATCACTTAGAGCATACTAAAAAAAAAATGTTCGTTTGCACTTATTTACACATAATGAGCACTACGTATAAAATAAACCAAATATGTTTAGCTAACAATCCGTGTTAATATACGTGGATAATTTGAAAATCTATGTACAAATATATATAACGAAGAATATTAGTTTCATAATTATAGTATTAATTTGAAATAGTGTGATGCTATGTACAAAGCCAGCCAACAGCAATAGACACGACCACTCATTTTACCGACCTCAATTAAATTCGCTCGCTACACATACACCCAAAATGGCAGCATTTTCTAAACAAGCGATTTTATATTTTACGATAAACGGCATTCGCGACAACACACGTTCGCAACGAACATTGAAACAGTGGGAGCCTGACGCTGAACATGTTCCCCGTGTTCTCAAACGAACACTTTTGCTAACGCATCAGCCCCCGCGCTTGCAATATACGGCCGTGTTGGATGGAACGCCACATCCAAAATAGATTCATCGAATTTCTTCCGATGCGCTGTAATTTCTTGTACACATGTTTTATTATCTAAATGCCATAATCGAATTGAACAGTCATGACTTCCGGATAGCAGATATAATCCGTTTGGATCGACAGCTAAGCTGGTAACTGCATCTAGATGGGCCACCATGGAGTGGACTAATTTACCTGTGGTGTTGTCCCAGAAACGAATATGTCTATCCTCATGCGCAGTGATTGTCAACGCAAGCGTTGGATGACAAACAACGCGGTTGATTTGTTTACCAAGTGCATTATTAGTGACATCAGCACTTGGTTCTAGTCGTATAACCGGATTTCCGGTTTCAGTATCATATATAACACAAACAGCACTATTATACGCGGCGACAATACGATTTGTCTCATCGCGAACGAAATCGATTGAAGATGGAACGCCATCTTGTTCCGATACGAACGATTGAAGTAATGGAATTTTCGATTGAGGAGACCACAATTTCACAGTTCCATCAGCAGCGCACGAAAGTAATTGTTGTTTATTGTTATCAACAGCCAACCCCCAAACTGCATCTGTATGTCCTTTTAGCGTATTGCTTAAAACGTCTGGTTCAAATGAATCGTAAGGATCTATATTTGCATTGGGAAGATTCCAACAATGGATCGCTCCGTCCAAACCACCGGAATAACATTGTTCCCCGCTACCGGACATTGCCAAGCAAAGTACCGCACCGTTGTGACAACGGAACGTATATAACGGCTCCACATCTAAAGATGCAGATTTCTTTGCGGGAACCGTTTTTTGAAGGTTCCAAAGTTTGAGCGTATGATCCTCACTCGCGGTTATCAATACTGGTTCGTTTGGATGGAATGCCAATGCGCGTACACCATCAAAATGACTTCTTAACGTATATTTGGCATTCCATGTTTTTCTAAATGCTTCTTTACTAGTTGCGATATCGTATGTTGTTTCGGCATCGTTGTTAACAGTCAATTGAGCTAATTCCCCTAAACCTAGGGTGCTATCAATATTTTCATCTTCTGCACCGGCACCGAGTCGCATAGTGTTTCGAGGTCCACTTTGAAATGCAATACCTTGATTCCATTCCTGTCCGGTATTTTGTTGTCCTCTTACTTCACCAATATTAGAATCTTCTGATTCTGTTAAAAGATTTAACTCGTTGAGTACTTCTTCAGCTTCAGCATCCACATCATCTGTTAAATTTTCGTTTATAATTATAGATTTAGTTTTTCGTTTCGCCGTTTTTACATCGTCTAAATCGTCGCCACCATCCATATCTGCTTCGTCAGACATATCATCATCGTCTTCCATATCAACATCGGCAACATTTGATAAGAATTCAAAATTTGCCATGACCGCTGCTTCAGTGTCTAGGATCATTGCTTCAGCTAATGAACTGGGTTGGGTTTTCTTCGCTGGTGTACGACGACCTTGCGTTTCACTTGCACGTTTATTTGATTCGTTACCATTTACTGGAGCTCCATTATGATTTTCTTCTTGCTCTGCATTATTATTCAGGCCCAAAAGAGATCGAACGCGTAAATTGCGAACGTCAATAATCATATCTGTATAACCAATTTCTTGTAGATATTGTCGTAAAAGTTGTCTACCTTGACGCCAAGTAACATTCGAAACATTAGTGTATGGTGCTTCACCCTCCATGGGTATTTCACTAGGTACCCCTGATTCTTCCAGTGCTGGAGGTTTCATATCGCCTTGTTGGAGATCAACTCCGTATTTTAATTTATGAAACTTAGCTCGTTCTTGTTTTAATGCATATTCCAACATTTTTATTCTTCTAACTAAGTCATTTTTTAAATTTTCTTGGCCCTTTCGTTCCCCTTGTAGAAATGCAATACGGGCCTAAAATTTATAATATTTATTGAAAATAAATCCGCATCACTTAAAAAATCTATTTTTGCATTTTTATATTAATATTTTGTTTTATTTTTTTTAAGTCATTTCTATTTTTAATATATTAAATAAGAATATGTTTTATAATTAGACTAACCCGAAATAAATAATAAATATTTTGACTATAATCAGATTAACAAAAATATAAGTACTTATATATATATATATTGAAAATATTGATTTCATAAATATTTCATAATTTATATTAATTTATACTTAAAAAAAAATTAATTAAATTATATAATCAAGTTATATTTTTTTTAAATAACAAAGTAACTTAGTATGTATGACAAAATTTCTTGGATGACATATTGTCAATACTGATATAGTTTCGACGCAAAGATAATTAAATTATTTATGTTTGTTTGTAACTAATAAAAAGATATGAAATAATAACTAAATGATAATAGTAACTATTATTATTAAACAAAAAAAAATTAGAAATTTATGAATGAACATTCAAAGATTTCATTGATCAGTTGTCATGTAAGCATGAGCATTACGTATAAAATGGAAACAAAAATAAATTAGAAAATATATTCAATTGTTTTATATAAATATTAAAATAAAAACAAATTTCACATAAAAATTCATCTGTTTCGTATTTACCTGTAATTCAGCTCTATCAACTTCCCATTGTGATCTCTCTAACTCAAACCTAGCCCATTCGTGTTGAATGAAATGTAAAATTCCAGGTATAGAATACTGACTCCTCTGGCTGGTTTCTTCATTTTGCTTATTATTTATGACAGAGCCGGGTTGGGAACTGCCGTTTTGATGAGTTACAGAATTTTCCTCCATTGTAGGCGCTCCGCACAAACTAGGAACCTTCATGACATGGCAGCCATTGCTACTGATAACTACTGTCTCAGCTGTATGTTAATCACTGCATAAATACAATAACTTAATTTGTTCTATGAATAGTAAACTATTTTAAATTAATGAAATAGACAGATGAAACAATAAATAATCTCTTTATTTGGCTATTAAAATAATTAATAATTAGGAAACAGTTTCACTAACGTAGTCACATCACAGACACTTTTCCTTTTATCATCTGGTTCTCTGTTCATTACTACCAACATAAAATAAAATTTACTAAATATTTTTAACTTTAGAATAAGAAAATTTTCGGTTTTTATTTCAAAATTCTTCATAAAATAAAAATACATTTTCTTTTATACAAATATACAATTTATTTTCTTATTTTAACAGTAATAGTACAATAGAGGCACAGTTACATTGCACAGCTATAACTATATTAGGTACAATTAAAATTCATTAGCTTAAAATTAAATTAATATTGTACATTTTCGAATTTAACAGCTTATTTATTAGTCGATTATATAAAAAAAATACGGTTAAAAATAATCCTTGAATAAATTACTTATTTGAACAATGAAAGAAACGCATAATAAAATTAGTAATAAATTTACAAAAATTCGTCGCACCAATCACTTAAGCATTGGTAACAATCTAAGGATTGTTTAGAATTAGCGCTACAAGTATCTTTCATCCATTCTTGAAATAAATCTTGATTCTTTTTTAAAACTAAGAACTGTCCTAGGACAACGTATGCCTGAAAATAAAACTCATGTTTAGATTATTTAAATATATTGCACATAGTTATCTTATCGTGTTGAGCAAAGTATTACAATAGATTTTTATATTTGAACAAATATTTTTATAGGTTAGAACAAAGAAATTATGTTAAAATTCAAATTAAATTCACATCAAACAATTAAATAACACTTTAAAACTTAAAATAAACAAATGCAAAAACTAGTTTCTTATGAAATACTATAAATTACCTTATCAAAACCTGCTGTAATAAGACGCTTTCCTAAAACTTCACCGATTCCAGCTAATTCTGTTACTGGTTTATTTCCCATAGGTTCTGCGATGAAATTTCTATGTTTTTGCGATGTACTTGACATTTTGAAAATTTAATAATTAAAATAGAATATAAAACAAAGTAATCAATTTATACACGTTCGGTTCGACCGTTTAACCAAATACGAATGATTCACTGTTCAAATTTTTATTGCGCATGTGCAGACAATTCATATTTTGTGAACTTTATCATTGGTTTACATATTTGTTATAATAAAGTACGTTATTTTCGATAAAGGTTAATTTATAATTAAATTTTTCGTTGTTTTATCAAAGTAATATTTAACTAGTGTTTTTAATAAATGTACGAAGTGTTTAAAGTAAATAGGTCGATCATAAATATGGAAGGGTATGGATTATAAATAATTGTTATTTTTCTTTTGTGATCTTAACAAAAACTGTGAAAACATTTATAAAAATAAATAGATTATTTCAGTGTGAAGAGCACCTAATAAGTCAAATTTTATTGCCATTTTTCCAAATACAAAATACATAATACCCTAAAAAAATCCAATTAATCTATTGCACAAAAATATTTTTGTTGGTTTCAAATAAAATTACAAATTTTAAAATAAAAATGTTATAAGAAACCAACATTACATTGAATTAACCCAGGACAGTAAATTAAGAGAAGTTTTGAAAGATTACAAATAATTTTCTTTATAAATTTGTAACAAGCTCTTCACGAACGTTTTGTTTTCTTCGTAAATTGTATTTCAAACATGTGTCCAAAACAGAATAGTTTATTTTTTTTGTTTTACTTTAAAATGAAAAAATTAATAATAAAGGACACATATTTAAAATACGTATTGAACAAAACAAAATAACAATACCATTTCTTTTTTTTTTTTTTAATTTCATCTATATATCTAAAATTTTTCCCAAGGCTCTGGAGCTGAGTGTGAATTTTACAATAGTTTAAAAATTAAAAAAAAATTTTGAATTTTTTTTCGAGCCACGACGAAACTTAAAATGCCAAATAGAAACATTTTTGTAGAATAATAAAATTTTGTAATTTACGATTGAATGTTTTTAACAACACTTGTAGTATTAATTTCAATTTTTAAAATCCCAGAAAAACGTGTTTTACATTTCAATCGTACATCTCCAAATTTAATTGGAGGTTAACAGCCAAAACCAATTATAAAATTGGTAATAACGAGCATAAATTCATGGCTAGTTGTATTTTTTTATCTTTTATGCTCGATTGAATCTCCTCTTACAAAGTTTTGTTTAAATAGTTTATATTGTGCCTTGAATCATTCTTTAGCCACAAACCACTGAAGTTCAGTCAATTTTTCGTTCGTTGGACCGTTCTTGATTCAATATAAATATAAAATGGATCCACGCAACAAATAAAGTTTCAGAATCACTTAATAATCTCACGAGTAACACTGTTTTGTCACATAAAATCACTGGTTCTTATTTATATACATAAACTTAAACTTAACAGAAGACTAATGTTACGAGATCTGCTGTTACGGGGTTGTTTATAAATTATTCAAATCAATACTAGAAAAATATGCAATTTTTTAAAATCGAATATTTCGATTTGAATTTAAATTTACTAAATATTATTCATATTATTTCATTTGCATATAAATTATGTGTATGTATATAACAATTTCATTTTTACTTTTAAAGTTATACAAACACATTACGTCATTAAATATATTTTTTTAAATTATATTTCATTTTACATCATCATGTTTATATTATTTATTTTTATACAACTTACACAAAAATTGATATTTTTCTTTTTTTATAAATATATAATCATTAATAACGTAATATCTTTATAACATTAAGAGTAAAAGACAGAAAAAATAAATAAACGATTAGAAGTGAGGAAATAGTTTTATCAAATGAAATAAAAAGAATAAAATCATAAATATAACAGAATGATCTCGATAGATGAGACAAGAAATCAGTATCGGGGGAGATTCATGGTGTTGGGTAATTGAAGGGCTTTAAGCCCGACCCGATACTGGTTGCTAGCCTCTGTGACTCACTGGATCCTTCCAGTAAGAGTATTCAGTTCAATCACGAATATAAAAATAAGTTGTTTACCATAAAAGGAAATATTTGTACGATCGCATCAAAATTGATGTAATAATCATTGTGATAATTTAATTTTTATCTCTATTCATTTGTCGATTATTTTCCAATAAAATATTTAATTAATAGGCTTGTGTGTTTGATGCGATTGAACAAATAATTAATTTCGTCACTTGATTGATACCGTATCAAGCCATAGACGATTCCATTACTTTCGCGTATATTATAAATAAATGTATATTTTATAATAAAGTAAAAAAATTTCATTTTGTATGATATCTATAAATAAATTAATATTTTTCTTATTATTATGTATTCAAATTTAATGATTTTGTAGTACGGAACACGGATATATATCAATGGCTTGATACTATTTATATATTTATATAAAACGTTTAACGACTATTTACAGCGGATTTTCACGAGTTTAAAGAATTCATCTTGTAATTTACAAATCACAAACTCTATAAATAAACGTATTTGTTGTTGATGTTCAATTAAATTGTTCATAATGTATTATCGCACATTGGCTAGTTTATAAGTTTATAATATAATAATAGTTTTTGTGTATATATCACTTTTTGAAACTGTTTCATTTGTAATAAAAAAAGTGTCTATTTACTGACGTTGCCTTCCTCGATGGCCAGTTGCTCGGAACCGTCGAGTTTGGCCACATACAGGGACGGATCGATCACTTTTGGGATAGGTTTAATTTCCGTACCAAGTTCATGTTCAATACGGTGTAAAGCGAAACGATCCTCGTACGTGATTAAATTAATCGCAATACCTAAATGACCGAAACGTCCAGAACGACCGATCCTATGCAAATATGTTTCGGCCATTTTTGGGAAGTCGAAATTGATCACTACGTTAACGGCTTGTACATCGATACCACGAGTAAATAAATCGGAGCACACTAGATTTCTGCAAAGACCAGCGCGGAAATCGTGGAATACCCGATTTCTATGTGCCTGTGCCATTTTTGCGTGAATATAGTAACAGCAATAACCCAATTCTGTTATTTTTTTCGCTAATAGTTCCACACGTTGTGTTGAATTGCAAAAAATAATACTTTGATTTATCTGTAACTGTAAACAAAACAAAAAAATATACTACCACGTCACAATAAAACACCAAAACAAAAATAAATAAATAAATATAGAAGACAAAGAATGCTTGCTTACCTTTGAAAATAACGTATTCAAACAATGCACCTTTTGGCGTTCTTGAACGAACGCATAGTACTGTGTAACACCTTTGAGCGTCAATTCTTCCATGAGATTAATCTCATATGGATCGTTTAAATGTTTGTCCATAAATTGCTTTACAGTGAGCGGAAATGTGGCAGAGAACAACAATATTTGTCGTTCATGGGGTAAACGAGAAATTACATGGTCTAGCATGCCTTTGAAGTCTTGTGAAAGGAGTTTGTCGGCTTCATCTAATACAAGCATGCGACACTGATCCATAACTGCGACGCGTTTGTCCATAAGATCTAGAATACGGCCTGGTGTCGCAATGATCACTTGCACTTTCTGATAAATTCTCATAATGTCGTCCCGTAAATTTGTACCGCCCGTAGTCACCATTACTCTGATATCCAAGTGTTTTGCTAATTCTATACATATTTGACTGGTTTGAAGCGCTAATTCTCTCGTGGGAACAATAATAAGCGCTTGAATAACATCTTTTTTCGGGTCAATCTGCTCCAGAACGGGAATGCAGTATGCTCCTGTTTTACCAGTGCCATTTTTAGCTCTAGCCAAAATATCTTTACCGGACAATGCAATGGGAATGGATGCTTCTTGTATGGGCGACGGTTTTTCCCAACCTTTTTCAAATATGCCCATTAAAAGTTCACGTTTTAAACAGAATTCTTCAAATTCATTTCCTCTTGTATCAGTTACATCCTGAAATTAAAACACACAAAATAAAAATATTATCTAATCAAAAATAAATTAATGGCAAAAATTCAATTTTAAAATCAGTTAATATAAAATTATCATTTAAAATAAAAATGAAGGGGAATCCAAATATCATCATAGAATAAAAGTTTTATTTCAAATGCACTATTATAAATTATACTTACACTAGTTTTAATTCTTCTATCTTTTGGAGGAATTTTCAATTTGGATTTCCATCCCACGTCATCCATTTTTTCAATTTCTCTGTAAAATAATAAATTTATTAAATTTTGTCAAAGATAACGGTATATATTTAATATATATTAAAAATCAGAAAATTCATTATCATTTATAAAAAATGAAGGGGAATCCAAATATCATCATTAAAAAATTAATTACTAATTGCAAACTTAATAATGAATATTAAATTACAAATATTTATAGAACGATTATATTTTTTAAATATTTTTAATTACTCATAAGATCAACAATTAATTATTATTGTTAATAATAATTGTGAAAAATATAGACTGAAAATTTTAAAATTATGACTACAAAAAAAATAACTAACAATATAAAACATGATATTACATGTTTAGAATAAAAAATACTTACGTTTTGGTTTGCATACTGCTCAGCACATGATTATTGGAATTCAGCGTCTCCGTCATCATGATTATATTTTTACCTACTAGTAAATCGGGTTTATAAAACCCTCAAATTTAGCTACAATATGTAGATACAGTTGTTATACTGTGGAGAGTCAATATAGCAAGCAATATTGTGTTCCTATAACAAAAATGTTATTATAAGTAGAGATAACAACTATCAATAATTGATAAAATTGTTTACAATAATAATCATACTTAAAATAACGTACAAAATAAGACGTATAATAAAACTTACATAAAAAATATATTGAAATACGAATTAACAAATAATTTATCGAATTTTTAGAATAAATCAAATTATATGATTAAAATATTGCTCTCCAAATAAATATTGATAATGAAATAATTAAAATTGCTTATTTTTTTTAAATATAGATATGAACTCTAGCCGATGTCAACGGATGAAAGATAAAAAACTTTCATCTGGAAAACATAAAATGGCTAACTGTACTACGTCCAACAAACCTACATACATATACAGAAAAAAACAAGCAGCCGATTGGACATATTACTGTATTTTACATATTACAATGAAACATGCACACACATAAAACTTACATTAATTAGTTAATGTCACAATCTAATGCAATTCTTTTCAATTTATTATAATATTATTTGTTTATCACCTTGATATGAAGATACAAAGCTCGCCATAAATGCCAACGACAAAATGTACGTCATGCACGAACAAGGGTAAACTGTAAATTTGCGTTGTTGCATATTTGCTGCCATCTCGCGGAGATTTAATATTAATCTTAATAAAACATAAAGAAGATCCACTAAGCGGGGTATTTAAAAAAAATTAACCTATATTAACTTAAAATTACTTTTATAATAAAATATAACAATTTTCATCAACTTCAATCAATAATAGTTTATTTTTAATATACAATCAAAAATATGCAAACAATAATTTATATAGCTGTTATATATTTTTTAATCGATATTTATACAATTATGCTTGAATTTCTTGCGCAATTTTTAACAATTTAAGCGGTAATAAAGTAACCATTTCTTTAGAAACTCCTAGTTCAGTAGCAACATGTTCCGAAGATCCTTCGAATTTTGCACAATAATTTACCATTTTCTTATAAAATTCTAAGCTTTTTCTGATATTCTGTAGTTGTACATTTTTGTCCGGAGTTATAAATTTCCCATACATCACAGCTATGTGAAAATATGCTTTGAGAGCCGGTCTTTCTAACTCATTTGGAATTCTTGTAGTAATTTCATCATTTGTTAATTCTTTAATAGAATCAATGAAACTACTGAAATGAGCTATACTTTTTTCAATTAATAAATTTATTTTGATTAATGCATGAGGCGTTGGTCGCTCATTAGACTCTCTTAATTTATCTAATTTAATTTCAAGAATCGTTATATATGTTTCACCTAGTTCGTACCAAATTTGTCGGCAAACTTGTAAATAATATGTAGGATTTAATTCTTTTACAACACTTTCTAAATGATCAACTCTTCTTTTATGCATTTTACTTTGGCGCTCTGGGTTATCTTCAAAAAATGCAAGATAGTTAAACATATGACTGATATCTTGAACAATTTGAACATAATCGCTGGCATGATTCTCCAATGTATAATATTGGTGAGCATCGTTTAACCAAGTTTGAATAGACAAAAAAATAGCTCGAGCATCATCAAATGTTAAAGCAAATTGATCAGTTATTTGATTTTCGTAAATACTTAAGTCTAAACTATTAAAAAATAAATCCGACAAATCTTCAGAAGAAACACTGCTATCCGGCGCTAATTGAAGTTGTGCCAAATCAGACGATAACGAACAAGTCATTGAAGTTTCGTCATCATCTGTATGATGGAGTAATCGGTCTCGAGAACTAGATAATAGTAATAGACCATATTTAGCCCAACATCTAGCAACGTCAGCACTTCGATGCTTAAAATTTTCCATTTTTGCTTCATATTCTTCACCGCGATCAGTAGTTTCATTTAATTTTGTTTCATATGCTTGCAACATATAAGAAGCAGCAGCTAAATGATGCCTTGCTTGTTTGAAACCATTTTTTTCCATAAAAACTTGTGACAATGTCGCGGCGTTTAACGCCCAGTCAATATGTTCATAATCGTTGAATTCTAATTGTCGTTTTAACGTTACATGACAGAATATTGATGATTTTAACGGATCTTTTAAAGTACCATAAACTTGTGCTAAATAATATAATGTAAGAGTATGAGTTTTTTCTAAAAATGATAATGTAGTGGCTTCATCGTATGGTGCTTTAAATAATTCGTTAAAACTTATTGGAGTAACATTCAAAGCTTTAAAGTCAGAGTATAATTTTTGGGACCGTTCAAGAAATTGTTTTGATTTTTCAACCTCATCTCTATGTGACCAAAGAATTCCTAATTGATTTAAAGCATTCAGCATTATAAGAACAAATTCAGGTTTCATGCATTCTTTTTCGATTAGATTAATTGCTTTATTTAATTGAGTTTCACCGGTGGACAATTCCTCAGTATCAACTGATATCATTCCAAGATAAAACCAAACTATACCTAGCATGGCGGTTAGTTTATCAGTATTATCAGAGGATTGGTCTAAAAGTTTTTCTAAATTTGCTTTCATGCTAATAAGTAATTGTCTTGCTGCATATTTAGAGATATATGGTTCACTTTCTGGATCTAATTTGCTATCTTCTTCGATAAGTTTCTTGACTTTTTCATATTTTTCCTGAAGATCTCCAAATGTCTCCTTCGCAATCCCCATTTTGTTATTCTTGAAGAACTATTCTTTTTTAATCAAATTTTAAATTTAAATCATCAATAATACAGAAAAAATTGATTCTATTTTATTCCCAAAGTATTAATTTATATTATTTATTATTAAGTTATTCATTAATTCGTTTAAATACAATATTAGACATTCTCCAATCAATAAACAATATGATTTGAAGGTTATGAAGTTAGGAAGTTGTAACGTAGGTTAGTAACGCGGTCAGCATTAAATACAATTATTCAATTTTTAATTTTGATTTTATTATGAAATAAATCTTCTTATTTTTAATGTTTTAATAACTAGATCATATATATTTTAATAAATAAAATAAATTAACAGATTATTAACTTTTTTTGTTACTTTTTAAGCAACAAGTTAATTATAAAAAAAGTATCATTAAAATTAATTACAAATTCTCAAAATATACACATTCTATTTAATTGGAAAATTAAAGCAAGACTAGCAAATTAATATATCAATAAAATTTTAGATTTATGTATTATTAATTAATTTATAACAATTTGAATACTATTGTATTAATAATTAAACTAATTATCAATTTTATACGTTCATTCCAAAAATATAAATGATTTATAAGCGTATTTTACAGGGTTTTCTGAAAAGGTAGTTGTGTAGATCTGAAAGAGATGGCTATAGGTATATCGTTTCAGCATATATATATATAT
>CM008233.1:1487851-1514712 GCA_002278615.1 Pogonus chalceus | reverse complement strand
ATATATGTATTTTGTTTTTGTTATACATTTATAGTTATCTTTAAACAAAATCCCGAAAATCACCTTTTTGTCAGGCCGCCAGAGTGTACTAACCCCTTAAAAAGTTATAAACATCTAAAGTATTCTTACTCCATGTCATTCTCATAATTTAATGTGAAAAGAAACTTAAGGAAACTATTGAATTGTCTATAAGTTTATTCTGCATCATTCAGATTTTGCATGAAAAAGAAAATTACCCATAACCCCGAGTGAAGCTCGGTCAACCTAATATTTTTATTTAAGTGCGCGAGTTTCAAATTAGACCACCGTTTATTCTATGCATTTGGCTTATGGTTGCTTAGCAACGTGATCTACTGGAGTAGCTTAAATGTTGTTGTGTCGTTAGAGCAGTTAGTTGCTCCCAATTAAAAAAAAAATAGTATTACTACTTGCCAATAGATGTCCGGAAGAGTCATATTTTAATGTAATTAAATTAATGTTAAAAACACGGTTAAAACACATTTTTTTAAAATGAATTCTAGCTAGATCGATTTATCGCCCCCGAAACCCCCTGCATACAAAATTTCATGAAAATCGTTGGAGCCGTTATCGAGATTCGGAGCTATATGCTAATTTTAATAAAAGTGTAGAGCTCCTTAGTTCCAACTCAAAGAATTTTGAACTTAATCAAAAATCTTAAAAGATGTTAAGACCCCGTCAAGGTCTGGCTCTATTTAGGCAGGGGCTTTCACTCACCTTTCACTCCAAATTACAAAATTTCAAAACTCAGCATGCATTAATATCTATTCATTTTTAAATAAACATGGATTAGTTTTTAAGTGACTCACTCTATCTCGTATTTAATCAGTTATATAAATTAATTTTACCAAATTATGAAAAAGATATAATATAAATTTTATATATTTTTTAAAAAATGTTCAAAACAAATAAAAAATAATAATTTTATAACGGTGGTAGTATTTTGATATTTAACTAATTTATGTTAAACAAAAATTGTAAAAATTTATACAAATTCAGAATTTTAAGAAATTTCATCATCAAACTGGATTATATAAGTGAATCTGTTTCTAATATTTTTTTTTTAACTGTTTAGAAAAAATTATTTAAATAATAATTTAAATTAATTTGTACAAAAAGAAATGAATTAAAAATATATGCAAATTCAAAATAATAATAAAATAAATTGGAAATGTTTAAATTAATCTGTTTTTTAAGTTTTTTATATATATAAAGTTCCTTGCAATAGTGCATATTAATATTCGTAAAAATATTTTGCATTAAATTTCAATTCATCAGTAATATTTAAAATAATTGATTAGTAGAAAATTAAATCTAGACTTATCGAAAAATGCTCCAATTGCGGTAGACAAAGACTGCTTCAATATGTGATGATGGATTGTTATTTCTTGTTGCCTCAATGACAGATTCATTGTTGAAAATTTACGAACACTTATTTTAAATTTACAATTTGTTTGAATTATTTTTAAAACATTTCGAGTATAACAATTAAACAAATAAATATATACATGAACATTAAATAAAATATTGAGATGTTAACGGTTTGTTAGTAACATAAAACTGAATTTAATAGCTTTAAATTTTTTAATTTTTTAAAATAATAACAAAAGCATTTCTACTATAATATTTAACAATAAATTTATTCAAATTAAACATGAACTGATATTGAAATTAAACTAAATTAAAAGTATTTTTATGAAAATATAACTATTTTGTTTATTACATCAATAAACGCAGAAAAATTCAACGATTCTCCCGATATATAATTTATAATTACCTGGCCAAGAACAAGGGTTGGAATAAATAAATAACTAATTTTTAAATTTATTTTTAATAAATTTCTTCCTTTCTATTTTTAAACATTAATATTAAAACATTGAAGGTCGTTGTCATTGAAGTCGTTACTAGCTCGGATCTTTTTTTTACGTATCGATATATATTGAATATCATATATTTTCTATTCTAATATTAGTAAGAGAGAGAATGAACATTTTGCGGTTGCCTAGATTCAAGGTGCACTCATTCTCCATAAGCTGTAAATTTGAACAGTTTTTTTAATTATTGTTTTTACTGATTATTTTATGACTTTTTTAACTATGTACGTTTAATTGATAATATAAGAGATATATTATATCAAATTTTGGTTAAAATTGGTGAACCAGAAATAATACTTTACTGGTGGACCTCTTAAGGTTTTATTACTGTAACTTGATAAATATTGAAAATATTTTAATGAAATTATATATTTTTAATAAAAATAATTATAATTTTAAAATATCAAATTTTAGATGAAACCGATCAATTATTTATATCATTATAAGCGATATTTAATATTTTGCAATTGTTATTTATTTTTTTAAATTGATAGATAATAAAATTGTATAATTTATTGATTTAGCTTTAAAATATAGATTAATTTTAGAAATTAATTATTTTTATAATATCACTTTTCAATATTTTTAACGCCTATTAATGAGTACACGATAAATTTAGAAAATTCTGAAAAGTTAAAAATTTAATTAAAAAATAATATTCGTTAGGAGGAATTTTTTAAAGGTATGTATATGAAATTTTATTTTAAAAATTTTAAGTAATCAATATTTGAATATGGCTGAATTATTTTTATCATAATCGATTACAATAAACTTTTGTTATTTTGATTCATTATAATTTAAAATAAAATATGAAATTTGTGTTTTTATATTATATTTATTATTNTAATAAACTTTTTTTATTTTAAATATTAAAACATTGAAAACCTTTGTCATTGTATTCATGTATTTTTTTTCTATTATTATTATTCTAATAAAAAATATTTAATAAAAACTAATAATTGCATATAAAAATGCACTTAAATATTTAAAATCCATTTGATGTCATCTTATTTATATAAAATATTTTTAAAACCGTCACTGTTTTATATCCCTTTCTTAAGTAAATAAGCTTAATTTATATTTTTTTAAAGTAATAAACGTAATATGATAAAATAATCGTTTTATAAAAAAAAAAACTATTTTTTTACATACAATATTACATTTACATACTATTTTCCAATATTGTACTTTTATTTCTAAACTAATGAAAAAGACTTGTTCATAATGGTTTTTAATTGTATTTGAATAAACAACGTGTGAACTCGTATTTATTGTAGTATCATTTGAAGTGTGTATGTATGAAAATATTGTTTGGTTATGTGTTTTTTATATTCCTGTTAAAGAAATGGATTTTAAGAGATTTTGTCCCAGGGTAAGTTTATTTTTCACTATTTTTTTATTGCTTCATATAAATCGTATATCTTGCTACATATCTGCATAAATATATAATAAATTGATAAAAATTGAATAATTTATTATGAAATGAGAGTATAATATAGATTTCAACAAATTTCTACTGACACATATGTATGTATATCCAAATAAACGTGTTGTATGAAAATATTGTATGTTTGAAATAATTAATAATGGATTAATACCTTTATAATAAATAATATTGCAATGATATTTGTTATTTAATAAATTATGAAATTATTTTAATTAATTTATTGAATTCAAATTCATTTTCTACTAAAACTTTAAATACTTTGTTAAATAGCATTGATAATATTTAAACGCTTTAGGCTTCAAATCATTGTTTATTTATACTTTAATAGAACGAAATTAATATTAAACTAATAACAAATATATTTTACAGTCTGTTTATATATTAATATTTAATTGTTCTACAAATTGTACAAGTTTAAGACACAATTTCGATTTAATACAATAAAAAGTTTTTTTTTTAATTGACATTTTACAATTTTGTATAAATTTTGGAGTTTTATTAAATTGATTTCATGTTGTTTATTTATTTTATCAATAATGAAAACAGAATTGAAAAAATATATTGTGAATCATATTTAGTGGGAAAATAAAAAATATTATTTTAAATCAGAATAATATTTTTGTTTAATTGTTCTTATAAGATAAAGTTTGATTTTTTATATGATCTTTGGTTTTGAAATAAATGCGTCAGTATTTTCCTGCTAGAATTTGTGTAGAAAATATGAATAAGAAAAAAATCATATACTATATCTTGTGAATGCAATTTAGTCGTATTTTGAAACGTCAAGTATTTCATACAATTCAATTCGGAATATTAAAATCTGAAAATTGGCATTTCAGTTGCGGAAAAATGATGCTCTCTCTGAAAACAAGATAAACTGAAAATAAGAAAGTTGAAGTAAAAATGCAAACTGCTTGTGTTTTTATCATTTGTGTGTATGAGATGGTTAGACTGTGTATATATGTATATATGTTTGTTTGTGTATATTTGTTGGAATAAAGTTATTCGTTATTTGAAAGTTTTCGCAGTAAAATTTTGCAATTTCCTTTTTCTGGGCGTCATCAAGTGAGCGTAATAAATCATAGCTGCTTGTACTTACGCATTTACAAGTCTAGAAGAATAAATTGCCTAAGTTTGTTTTAATGGGAGTTTAAATGGAGATTTTCTGACGATAAAAATAAATTTCGGACTTTTTAATCGCATTAAATAAATTACGGTAGAGTAGGCTGTGTCTGCAAGTTATAACGTAAAAATTTCCAGCTTTCTTGTTGTAAAAAAAAAAAAGAATACGAAAATATGCTTCCAGTTTAGAATTTCTGGTCGGGTTTCCTTTCTGCCAGACTTACACTGTACTGGAGTATCTGTACTGCAACGAATAAAATTATTATTTTTCTTTGCGTAAGTTAATTGTGTAGTAAGTTTTAACAGCAGTTTATATTCGAGAAGCTGGTTTCCATCTACATTTTATCCGTTCCAGAAAATTTCTACACACTTATTTCATTTTTCTTTGTGAAATTATTATTTTCTTATTTCCATGGAATTATAAAGATCTAGAATGTTATTAAATTTTTAATTTTCTCCACATTTTACTGCATTCTTTATTACAAAATTTACTTATAGAATTTTCATTTATATTTTAAATTTCTTTATTCTTATTTTAGAATATGTTTATTTATATGAAATACAAGCAAAATTATAAAATATTTCTAAATTTAGATTGTAAAAAATTATAATATTTTAATCAAACCTGGGAAACATTTATTGCAAAGGACTCTAAGTAAATGTAAATTTTGAAATCCAAATGAACTTTGTTTACAAATAGAAAGTAATAACAGGCCTGCGACACTCTTTCTTCTATCCTTCTCCCACTTGGTAAAATAAATGGTTTAACATCACTTTCTAAAAAAAATCGTTTCAATAGCCTTCACAACCAAAGTTGGTTGTGTGGCAACAAGACCAACTTATTGNATGTTGGAATTAAGAATCATAGCAGTTCGTATTCTACCGTTGATATAAATGCTCTTTTTTTTTTGTTGCCTAGTAGGTAACTTATTTTTGTTCAAAAACTATGTTCTAGTTTTGTTTTTATAAATATACAATGTAACTATTCATGAAGAATTATAATTGAGATCTGGAAAGGCAACTGATTATTTTTTTTGATAAACATCAGCAGGAGAACTAGGAAATTAAAAGATTCAAATTAAATTATTTTAGCGAATACTTCAGCAATATGCATATTTATTTACAACAAATTAAAATAAACCAAGTTAATTTTATATATGATATTGTAGTTATTTAAAAAAATATAACACTAATAATGCATTAGAAGAGCAGTGCAATAAAATATAATCAATTTAGGCATAGTTGATTCGTTTTAAAATACATATTTCAAAGAATCTAATTTTTGTTTATGTTTACATAAACAAAAATACTAAGTGATAGCTTCATTGTTTTTTTAAATATTCAACTGTATTCAACTTCATGCTACACAACCAACTGAAGACTCGAGGTCATTCAAAACGAAGTGCGAGTGTCGCATGCTTGGAAATAATCCAAAAATATTGTGTTATAAAACTAAATGAGCGACCAGAAAAATTACAAAAAAAAAAAAAAGTTTTGTAATTTTTTTACATTATATTGGTATTTTTTTCTAATTTCAGCAGCCTTGGGCATATATAGATATTATTTAATTGTAACAAAATTATTAAATATCATGTTTAACAATGAACAGAAAAAAATTTTCAATTGAAGTTGATCAGTTTTTGATTTTATAAATACAAAATAAAAGAAAATAATAATAATAATCAAATATTGTAATTTTAGATTCAGTAATTATTATTCTTATATTTGTGCCTAAATATTCCTAGCCCCCGATTTAAACTGAAGAAAGATTTCTATGAAGACCGTATAAATTGAAAACAGACTAAAATGTACATATTTCAATATTAAATAAAAGTCAAATATCTTGAAAAATAAAAAAAATAAGTGTTTATTCCTTATTCAAACGATTTATGATCAAAAATATATATTTATTTCTAATTTAAAAATTAAAAAAAAATTATACAAAAGCAATTTAAAGTTAAATAAAGTTTTGTTTTATTATAATAACAATAATATAATTAAAATTGCATTTGAAAGTTAACCTAGAAATAACTAATGGAATAAATATTTTTATAATATAATTTAAAATTAGAATATAAATTTAATATAACGATGAAAGTAAGTTAAAGTTATTCCAACACACAATAATGTCAATGAATAAAGTTTATAAAGTTTCGCAATTATTTAGAGCGTATATTGAATGGAATAATCTATAAGCCACGTGTGTAGATTGGCATTAGATGTTAGTTTATTTCCACTAGCGTTCTTGGTGTTTTGCAATTTTCATCGCTTCTCAGTTTATTTCCAGGCCATTTTCTGCATGTCATATATACCGAAATTGTGTTCTGTAGTGTGGATCTTTGCATAAAGCTAAGCTAATTTTACGTGCATGTTTCACTGAGCATTATTTTTAATGTAATACTCACATTTTGTGATGTGCAAAGGTTTCGTCACATTGAATATCAAATAGTGTTTTACATGTTGATTTTAAATGCAATTTTCACTTTAATCAACGAGCTTGTATGTCTAGCGGAATAAATACTTTATACATACTTAGTTGTACATAAACAGAATACATTGGAAACGTTATTTGTATTTTTGTTTAATTTAAAAATATATTTATTCATGCAATATTACAAAATTTCATGCTCTGCTTTTAGAAATTTTATATATTGCTACAACAAAATTTTACATTATAGACTTAACTGTTTGAGTGCTATATATAATATATAGAACTTTAAAAAAACATTTAATTTGTCTAGGTCCAGCTCGTTTCTTTTAACATCTATCTGTAAAACACAAAAAAACCTATTCTAATCGGTTGATAACTGAATAAGTNATATATATATATATATATATATATATATATATATATATATATATATATATATATATATATATATATATATATATATATATATATATATATATATATATATATATATATATATATATATATATATATATATATATATATATATATATATATATATATATATATATATATATATATATATATATATATATATATATATATATATATATATATATATATATATATATATATATATATATATATATATATATATATATATATATATATATATATATATATATATATATATATATATATATATATATATATATATATATATATATATATATATATATATATATATATATATATATATATATATATATATATATATATATATATATATATATATATATATATATATATATATATATATATATATATATATATATATATATATATATATATATATATATATATATATATATATATATATATATATATATATATATATATATATATATATATATATATATATATATATATATATATATATATATATATATATATATATATATATATATATATATATATATATATATATATATATATATATATATATATATATATATATATATATATATATATATATATATATATATATATATATATATATATATATATATATATATATATATATATATATATATATATATATATATATATATATATATATATATATATATATATATATATATATATATATATATATATATATATATATATATATATATATATATATATATATATATATATATATATATATATATATATATATATATATATATATATATATATATATATATATATATATATATATATATATATATATATATATATATATATATATATATATATATATATATATATATATATATATATATATATATATATATATATATATATATATATATATATATATATATATATATATATATATATATATATATATATATATATATATATATATATATATATATATATATATATATATATATATATATATATATATATATATATATATATATATATATATATATATATATATATATATATATATATATATATATATATATATATATATATATATATATATATATATATATATATATATATATATATATATATATATATATATATATATATATATATATATATATATATATATATATATATATATATATATATATATATATATATATATATATATATATATATATATATATATATATATATATATATATATATATATATATATATATATATATATATATATATATATATATATATATATATATATATATATATATATATATATATATATATATATATATATATATATATATATATATATATATATATATATATATATATATATATATATATATATATATATATATATATATATATATATATATATATATATATATATATATATATATATATATATATATATATATATATATATATATATATATATATATATATATATATATATATATATATATATATATATATATATATATATATATATATATATATATATATATATATATATATATATATATATATATATATATATATATATATATATATATATATATATATATATATATATATATATATATATATATATATATATATATATATATATATATATATATATATATATATATATATATATATATATATATATATATATATATATATATATATATATATATATATATATATATATATATATATATATATATATATATATATATATATATATATATATATATATATATATATATATATATATATATATATATATATATATATATATATATATATATATATATATATATATATATATATATATATATATATATATATATATATATATATATATATATATATATATATATATATATATATATATATATATATATATATATATATATATATATATATATATATATATATATATATATATATATATATATATATATATATATATATATATATATATATATATATATATATATATATATATATATATATATATATATATATATATATATATATATATATATATATATATATATATATATATATATATATATATATATATATATATATATATATATATATATATATATATATATATATATATATATATATATATATATATATATATATATATATATATATATATATATATATATATATATATATATATATATATATATATATATATATATATATATATATATATATATATATATATATATATATATATATATATATATATATATATATATATATATATATATATATATATTGTGCGTGTGTATGTACATCTGAAATATTTTATTTTATAATGATTAAAACTACATTTACAGCATTACTTAAAATAACAGTATTTATGAATCAAGTTTTAAAAATACATTTTTTGTTTATAAATATAAAAATTGAAGATAAAATTAATATGTGTTTCGATTTATTAAGTTTCTTTAAGTTTAGTTAGAAAATCTACTACTTTTTGTTGACGAAAATATTTTGTAAATTTATAATTTTTATAGTGTGGTTACAACATTGCACACAGGAGGGAGTTCAGTTAGAGGTACATCTGTACCAGTACAATTACCAGCAATTGAATATGAGTATGCTGTAATATAAATTCAAAATTAATTTTGTTTCTGCATATATATATATAACAAAATTTTAACTTACTGGAATTATTGAGATCAATACAAAACAAAAATTCTATTGGACATTCATAATTAGTAGGATCATCTTCTCTGTTATCCTTGCATAATTTAGTAATACATTCACTTACAGTTTTAATTAAAGTTTCACAATCTTCTTCAAGTATATCGCTTAAAACACATTGACCATTCAAATAATTAAATTGCAGAATCAATAAAAAAACTGAAACTAAAAAGAATATAATAAGTATTGAAATAATTAAAACATACCAATAATACTGAACATTTTGTAAAAAAATAAACCTTATACCAAATAAAAAATATATTATTCTTACCCAATAGGTATGAAGTTCCTGCAAACTTATTCATTGTAGAAATTTTATACAACACAATAATTATAAGAGCAATTACTGAATGACAATAAAATGAGAAAACTTCTTTATATACTAAATTTTAAGTCTTTATCGTTAAGTTAATAAAATTATATATGAATAAATATTTCAAAATTATTTATATATTTAATATTTACGGGAAAAAACGGTTATAATTATTAAAAAATAAAATGAAAAATATTTGAACATATTAAAATTAACTCACTGGAAAAATACTGCTTGTATCACCTTAAAAAAGTACGTAAGTAAGTATTTATAAATATGTTTTTTTTTTTTTTCATATTTAATTTTATATTTAAAATATAAATAACGATAATAATTAACGATAACATTAAATTATTAATTATTAGTATTAATTTATGGATTTTCCCGAAAAAGATAAAAATATCAGAATCTCATTTCATATAATAATACCCAAAAATATAATCTTTAAATTCATAATTATGTAAAAATTTAATTTTTTTAGGCTTATAAAATTACTTTTCTTATTTATATTAGTTAAGAGAACTTAATAAATTAACTAATATAGATTATTTTGAATTATAATTTTCATGTTATATTTATTTACAACAAATAGAATTATTTTTTATAAAAACTAAATTCATGTAATTTAAGTTTAAATCGACTCCAATTAACGAAGATTTTTACATTTATTTATTATCTATAGGATTAATTATAAAACAAAACCATGTATTTTTTATTTGATTAAAATGTATTTATTAGATGTACATTTCAATTGTAGAACAATAGTATAATTAAATATTATTTCACTAATGTGGGAGGAGTACACTCTTTAGGAAGCTCTGCTAATGGTTTTTCAACAGCGGAACAGTTACCATATATACTATATGAATACGCTGAAACATAAATAAAAAATAACAATTTTTCTTATAAATAAAAATATAAAAATTTACTTTTACTATTAAAATTGATACAAAACTTATATCCTTGTTTACAATCCTCATCTTCAGCTCTTTTTGGTTTATGATCACCACATAATGCAAGTAAACATTCATTTTTTGTAAAAATAAATGAACAAAAGTCAGTACTGCCATCTCCTACAATACATGGCGAATCTCCATTCAAATATCCAAAGCATAGAATTAAAGAAATTGCTAAAATTAATGTATTAGTTTACCAGTAATTTAAAACAATCTGGAAAGACTTACTAAAAATATATGAAGTTCTTTCAAATTTTTTCATTATAATAAGTTGGTTGAACAAATAATAAAAAACTTATTTTTGTATATATGAAAATGGAATATAAAAATCTTATTTATATATACTCACAATATATGTTTTACTTTTTGTTTTTAGATTAATTTGTGATACAAATATAATAAATTGTTTTTTATAGATAAAAATGTTGTAAATAAAATAAATTCAAAAAAAAAAACAATAAAAAAATAAACATTTCTTCAAAATTTATAAAAAAATATTGGAATAAAAAAGAAACTTAAGCTTTTTATAAAGCCAAAAATGTTTATAACAAATATCAATATCGATATCTTATTTAAAAAGTAACAATTTTTAGTTTCTAATAAAGTTTATAATATTTAACAATAATTTCCTTAATTAATTAAATCTTATCAAAAGTTGTTTCTTGTTATTTTGTTCCTAAATAAATACTTAGCAAAAATAGTGATCTTTAATGAGTTTTTTTTATTTACAAAAATTTAATTTAAAACTGGTTATTTTTCTAAATATGCTTCGCCAGATTAGAAATTTCAAATAATAAAAACTTGTATTTAATCTGTTTTGAAAACTTTTATTTGTTTGTTTATTTATAAATATTGTAACAGTTATTGAAATTTCAAATTAACATCTTTCTATTTATTAGTATCAATAAATCAAAAAATTTGCTAATTCATTTTATTTTGATAGATGAGTAAATTCAACTTGATTAATTTTATTAAGACTTAAATAACTTAAATATTTAAAATATTGTTATAGTAGATAACTACTGAATTTTGATATCAACATGTGAGGACATAAAAAATCAAATTTTTAATTAAAGACGATATTAAAAATATGTTTTTAGTTTTGAAATAAATTTATTCATGATTTATTTGTACATAAAACTATAAATAATATACAGTAACTACTCTAAATTCTATTAATTATTACAATATTTGAATAATTATAAATATATAATTTGTTTAATTTAACAAATTTATATTAATTTCCCAAAGCTTGATATTGGATTGCAAATAATAGGTAGTTTATCTAGTTTCCTATTTTCTCCTGTACAGTTTCCGTAAATGATATAAGTGTAAGCTAAAATAAAAAAAGAAATATTGTTAAGATAACCTAAAATTTATAAATTATTTAGCATTATTATATACTAATTAGACGAACGTTATTTATTCTCTACAACGTTTTTGGAACAAATAAAAGAAGAAAAATATAATAATTTATAAAAAATTGCAGTAATAAAATAAAATACTTACTTTTTTCCTCGAAATCTACGCAAACTATACCTGTACGACCACAATCAGGCTCCATTTCTTCATAATTACCGCAAAGGCCTTTTATACACTCATGATTATTAATAACAGTTTCACACCAATCTGTAAAGTCGGTACCAATTAGACAATTTTCACCATTCATAGAAGTGAAAAAGATAAAAATTCCTAAAAGATTTTTAAAATTATTTGTTATTGCTAAAGATAGTAAATCAAATAACTCTTATAAGAAGAAAATATTTACCAAGAATACACGTAAAGTATTTTATCTCAATCATATTTTTTAATTTTAGCAAACATTAAATGTAAAAACATTTATAATGAGAAGTTTCAGAATTTATATGAACTTAAAAAAAAAAAAAAGAAATTTTTATCTTGTCATTAATTTATAGGGGAAAAATTGTAAATATTTTTCCATATTATAATGATTTTGTCATATTTTGTTATGAAAATAACATATTGAAAATAATATTTTTTTAAATATGGTATGATTTTTCCGTTGCTTTGTTATTAATATAATTTTTTTGTAACGATTCAAAATATACATCGATGTATAGTCGCCGCGCTGAATAAGTGATGTTGCGTCATATTGACGTCAGTCATCTATTTTTTATGACGTTTTGACTACTTCGTATACATAGCATATTAAAACGTTTTATATTATAAGTATATATATATATATATATACTAGCTAGAATAAGTCTGCGTACACCACGTAATGAGAAGTTTTTTCTTGGTAAAACAAAGGAATGAAATTAATCTTTTTAAGAAAATTACTGTATATGTATTCTATGTAATCTAAAAGGCTTAGAAAAAATAATTTAATAAATTTGAAATTCGTTATAACCGAACTGAAGAATTCAAAAAGAAAAAAGTCACAAAATTCCAGTAGAAAAAGTCTGCGTACAATCGCGTAAATGGGGAATTCCCGGATTTTTTTTTTGTAAATTGCCTCCCCAAACCAAATTTTCGAATACGTAGTGTGTACATCAGTAACGTAAAGTACAACTTGAGCCGTAACCTCATTGTTTCTAATAATTTTTTTAAAAAGTGACAAACATGGATTCTTGAAGAAAACAAATTTCTCTAAATGGGCGTAAAATAATTAGAAAATTGTGGAAAGAAGAAAAATTTCCAAGAAATTGGGAAAACAGTAGGAAGGCAACATTCATCAATTCAGAGAGTAGTAAATAATTTTAAGTCGACAGGAATTATAACTTCAATGCCACGTTCTGGTCGTTCTCCAAAGCTGTCCCTCAGGGAGAGACAGATTTTTATAGTTACCGTGAAAAAAAATTCACAAATCGCTAAAGATGTTGAGACAAAGTTTAAGAAACAAATTTGTACTGATACTACGTGAAAAAATCTAAAAAAGGCTGGTAACCATGGACGTGTTGCTCGCAAAAAACCATTTTTATTGAAAGTTAAAAGAATTTGCTAAATTATTTTTTCTAAGTCCTTAAGATTACATAAAATACATATACAGTAATTTTCTTAAACAGATTCATATCATTTATTTGTTTAACCAAGAAAAAACTTCTCATTACTTCTTTTTACTTGGTGTACGCTGACTTTTTCTGGCTAGTGTATGTATAATTATTCAAATTATTGAATTTAAAAGTTGTTTATCAAGTTATTTTTAGATTTTGTGAAAATATGTTATTTGTATTTTATTTATTTGTTACATTTTATAAAAATACAATTATATAGTAAATATTTATATATTAAAATGTAATCTTTTTTCGGTAGTTAATTTTATATTAAAAAATTAATTAATTAATTGATAATATTAATAATTAATAAGCAATATTGCCCGGCTTCGTTATGGAATTTGTTAGATTTTACCTTATATAGTACGAACAGAATAAAATCTATCAATTACAATTATGTTGAATGTTAATAATGGCTACTGTTAACGGTATAGAAGTACTTCATATATTAAAAGTTCAATGTCACTCAGTTAATTACGCCGTGCAAGTCTCGTTTTGATAGATTCTGTAGTTTTTGGGATTACTTCAGTCTGGTAAATAAATGTTTTCTCTTTATAATGTGAGTTTAACAATAATTATAACTAAATTTATTGATAAATCTATAAATAAACCCGAGTCGAAATTTAACGCGTAAATAGAGCCTCTTAAGGTAGGTTTTCTGTCGGACCTCTGGGCTCAAAGTCGGTTCTATTCCCATGTTAAATTAGGTCCGACTTTAAGCCCCAAAATGGTACAAATTTCCGTTTTCATCACTTTGGGGTTTAAAGTCGGACCTGAATGGAATAAAAATTAGAGCGTACTTTGGACCCCTAGAATCTACTATAATAATAATAGTATATTATTATTATTAATAACTAATAATAACTAATAGTAATAATCAGCTTTATAATTATTAATATAATTATAATTGATAGTATACTATATCAATAATTTTTTTAACTTGAATTGATAAGAAAATATTAATTTTTAATATCGCCGGACTTAGCGGTCCTAAATCGGATCTCTCGATGAACAACAGGACCTCAGAGTCGAATGTAGGTGCTAGTAAGACTACTGGGCTCTAAATGTGCTCTATTCCCGCCTACTGGGCTCTAAACAGGCTCTATTCTGAATTAGAGGGAGCAATATCGGCTTTAAATTTCGACTCGGGAAGATATTTGCATTGATTTATTATCTAAATATTAATTCAAAAAATAAAACTATCTATTTCCCTTTTAATTAAAATTTATTAATCAGATGTACATTAAAGTTCTAATGCAACTATCATTAATACTATAATTATTTTTATAATTAAATATTATTTCCATAATGTAGAAGGAGTACACTCTTCAGGAAGCTCCGTTAATGGTTTTTCCTCATCAGTGCAATTACCATTCATTCTATATGAATACGCTGAAATATAAACAAATAAGAATAATTTTTCGTATAAATAAAAATATAAAAACTTACTTTGACTCTCAAAATTTATGCAAAACTTATATCCCTGGTTACAATCTTCCGGTGAAGCTCCCTCTGGTGCATGATCTCCACATAATGCTAGTAAACATTCATCATTTGTCAAAGCAAATGAACAAAAGTCAGTACTACCATCTCCTATAACACATGGTTCTCCGTTCAAAAATGCAAAACACAGCATTAATGAAATTACTGAAATAAATATATTAATTTAACAGTAATTTATAATAATAATCGTATTTTAAAAATATATTAATTCTTACCAAAAATGCATGAAGTTTTTGTAAAGTTTTTCATCTTGAAAAGATAGTTAAGAAATAACAAAAAATTACTCAATGTATGAAAACGAAATAAAAAAAACTTATATATATATATACCAAAATTTTTTATCACAATATAAACAGATTTCAAAAATTAATGAGTATTTATATTTCCGACATAATATCTCTGTATTTTTATTAGTATTTTGTTTAGAAATATTTATTATGTGTGTATTAAAGATTAATTTTGAACCATTGTTTTTTGACTAATATAAGTAGTTAGTTTAATGAAATCCTGTTAACTATTTGTTTTTAGATAAATTTGTGATGTAAAAAGCATTATTTCAGAATTTGTATTATTTATTTTCTAAATAGGTACATATGTTGAAAGTTTAAAAATTAAAATTCTTTTAAAATCAATTAATAAAATACTATAAAAAATATGAAAATGTATTGTACATTTTAAAAAAAATTATGCCAAACATATGTTATAGTTTTAAATATATAAAAACTTGCATATTATCTTATGAAAATTCAAGATATTTAATATTTTAAGTAATTGAATTCAATGATTTTGCTTTGTTTCATTAATTTGTAAATTTGAGAATAAAATAAATCTGTATTTATTTATATGAAAAAAAAAAAAAAAATTAAAACCTTACTTCAATTAGACATATAAATTGCGACATTTTAATAAAAATATTTCGTCTAAAATATTTGAGGACCTGAGTGCCTAGGAATGCTTTTCAATAAATTATTAATTATTAATTTTCTTTTTTTAAAGTGTTTTCAAAAATTGTTTAATATTTCTGTCTGAAATTATTTGTAAAATATTATTGTCAAAAAATTTTATTTCTTTTAAAATATTTGTGAACTTGTACGTTCAGGAATACTAAATAAATTTTTATTTTATATAGTTAATAATATAGTAATAAAAATATAATATTAAATTCAATTTTAATGTCAAGTGACGTATACATGCCGCGTATGAACGCATATTAATATTTACATTTCTTTAAATTAAGAAAATTTATGAACAATCATTTATACTAAAAAAATTATTTGAATATTTTATGTCTGGATAAATTTTCTTATATTTATAAAGGAAAATATAAATTTAATTTAAGAAGTAAAAGTTTTCAAATATTTAGGTTCTTATAATGAAATTAATTTATTTTACTATATTCCATAATAATTTGACTAATTTTATTAAGTGATAGATAACTAAAATATTTAAAATATTTTCTTTTAATTCAAAATTATAGGTATATAATAATGTTATATTATAGTAGATGACTACTGAATTTTGGTATTTACATATAAGGTCATAAAAAATCTGATTTTTAGCTAAAACAAAATTAAAAATATGTTTATAGTTTTTAAATAAATTTATTCATGATTTCTATATGCGTAACATAATAAATAATATACAGTAACCACTCAAAGTTTTATAAATCATTTCAATATTTGAATATTTATTGACTTAATTTTCCTAATTCACTTTTATTTTACAAATCCTGATATTGGATTGCAATTAACAGGTAGCTCATTTAGCTTCCTATCTTTTCCTGTACAATTTCCGTAAATTACGTAAGAATAAGCTAAAATAAAAAAAAAATATTGTTAAGATAACTTGAAATTTAAGAAGTGAATAATATTGGGAATAATTCGACCAATGTAATTTATTTTTTACAACGTTTTTGTAACAAATAAAAGAATAATAATATAATAATTTATATAAAATTGCAAAATTAAATAAAATACTTACTTTTTTCTTCAAAATCTACGCAAACTATGCCTGTTCGGCCACAATCAGTCCCATTTACTTCAAAATTTCCGCAAAGAGCTAGTATACACTCATGATTATTCAAAACAGTTTCGCACCAATTTGTAAAATCGGTACCAATTAAACAACTTTCACCATTCAATGAAGTGAAAAGGATTAAAATCCCTAAAAGGTTTAAACAAAATTATGTGTTATTTCTGTATATAGTAAATTAAATAACTATTAGAAAGAAATATTTACCAAGAATACATGTAAAGTATTTCATTTCAATCATGTTTCTAAATTGTAACTAACATTAAACATGAAAATAATTAGAATTACATAGTTCAGTATTTATATGTATAAAAAAAATAATTTTTATCTTTTTTAAATATATGCAGATATCATTAACCTCTAGTAGACAAAATGTAAATATTTGATCATATTAAAATGGTTTTTATAAATTAAATAATATTTTAAATTAAACAAACACTAAAATTAAAATAATTTTGTTAAATGTTTCTTTTATATCTTAATGTAATGAAAATAGTTAAGTGATAATTATATTTTTTTAATTTAATAAATGACATGCATGTTTTCATTGCTTTTTTATAAATATAATCATTTTACTGCAAACTACAAATTTATTTCTAAATCGTTAATTGAAATAATATATCAGCTGCTAGGGTAGTAAATTTAAATTTTATTTAAAAAAAAAACTGTTTTATATTTTACCAAGATAAAGATAAAAACCTGGACTGTCCCCAAATTTGAATCTTATTCAGCATTTGTTCTATGTAGTGGGAAGATATATAGCTTTGAAAAAAAAATTATAGAAAGAATTATAAAAAAAAATCAAGCTTTACTGAAAAAAAAAAAAACAAATAAAAAACTTGTGCAATCAATGGAAATAAGTTTTAAAACCGTCTGAAGCAAAATTGCTTTTATTTTCATTATTTTTTTGGTATCTTGCATAAATTATAATAACTTTTTAAAGTATATATTAGACAATTATAATGTTAGAAATAAAAATTTTAGTTGTTGATTCTTGTTATTTTCAATAAGATATATATGATTATGCAGCGGCGGCCCCGAACAACAGATCTTTGCGAGGCTCTTATCTTTTGAGCAAACTAGAGTAGAACTTGAAAAATTTAACGGTGAATGCAATGCTGAAGACTGTTTAATAATATTTATCTTAGTTTTTGAGAAATTTTAAAAAAATTCAAAATCCTTAAAATCCGTTAAAATCATAAGGTTATAGTCTTCTTTTTTTCTTAAAATTGACAAATTTTAAGCATGTTTGAACTTTATACAATATAATATGTAGAGAATTTAAAGGCGAATGCAATACCGAAGACCGTTTTTATTTTGATTCGAAGAAATTTGCAAAAAAAACTAAAAATGCTTAAAATCTGTAAAAATTGTAAGGGTTTAATCTTCTTTTTTCTTTAAATATGGATTAATTTTAAGTATGTCCGAACTTTATACTATAATATAATAGAGCAGTGATTCTCAACCTTTTTTTGTCGCGGCACACTTTTAACGATTTCAAAATTTGACACACAAAGATAAGTTTAAAAGATAAATTAATCTTTTTATGGATTTAAATATATATTCCTGTTTAAATATTTTATATATACTCGGGTTGTTGAGGCCCCTGTAAGAGCGAGGCCCCGGGCAATTGCCCCGCTCACCACCCCCTAAGGCCGCCACTGTGATTATGAGAAATGACATACATATATACGCTTGTAGTTATTAATATATATTATTTGATTTCTAAACTTTAATTTAAATATAATATTGAATTAAAATGAAAATATAAACTCTAAATCTACATACATATATTAATTTTAATTTGAAATACAACAAAGGAATAGATAATCCAGTAATTCTAGTCTTTAATATGTAGAATAATGATAATAATAAATATAAAGCTTTATTAGAACACAAGATATAATAATGAAGTAATCAAATTGAAACAAAAGGTAAAATCAAAATGAAAATCAGTGTATGGAACGTGGTAATATTTTCTGTATGTAATATGATCTAAGTTAGCTGTGATGCTGATGTCTGCGTGATGTCTCTAGTGTTTTCCTTCATTTAATTACTTTCCCAAAGTTCGTTGTTTGGTGCGCGCGCGATCTCGATTATTTTCGTGATCAGTTTTCTTCATCGCAATTACATTAGCTTCGCTGGTACGGTGCGGCGCGCAACGTTCACAGTAACAAGCTCAAGATATGAGATCAGATGAGAAGTATCTCCCGTGATTTCGACCAAAAGATCATCAAGATCCGGACTATATATGAATTGCAATTTTAATCACTTATACTAAGAACAAAGTTACATTTTAATAACTCTTTTCACGGTAATGAGATTTCTTGAAATTTCATTATAAATCTTTTTCTTTTTTTTTACTTTTTTTTTTCTTTTAAATAGTCTTTAATTACGTTAAAATAGTTTCTAAAGTTGTTGTTTTATAACGATCACAAACATTTACTGTAGTTACAAATAACTTATTATTTAAAAAAAATGATTAGCCGAATACCAATTTTACTGTTAATATTGATATTAATAGAGGAAGTAAAAATACTTAACTTCACCCAGAGCCGTAGCGTGAAATTATGGCGCCTGGTGCGAATGGATAAAAAAATGGTCTTTCTACACTTTTATCTTTCGGCTCCTTTATCGTTCGACGCCTTTTTAATTCGGCGCCTGGTGCTGGGGCACCGTTCGCACCACCCACGCTACGGCTCTGACTTCACCATAAAAATATCTTCTAAATTTAATGCATATATTTATTGATTTTAATAGTTATGCGCCCTGAATATGGAAAAAATTAATTTAGTTTTATGAAAACTATATTCAATGAATGGAATCTATCCAGAAGTGAGCTTAATAATATTTGAGAGAAAGAAAAGCATTGTTCACAAGATTAACAATGAATCTGCAAATGTAGATTAATTATGATAATTAATTTCAAAGTTATGATTACTGCAATTGCAAATAAAAGATGCAAAATGTTATAATAAATTTAATTATATATCTTATAATGTTAGGTTATAATTTGGTTAGCGTAGATGTAGAATATAATTATTGTATTATTTTCATCTTAAATCTTAAATCAATAAGAAAAGTTTTGTTCTATTTTTTTTAAAACTGTGTATAAAATAAAAGAATGAAGTTTATATAAATATTCTTCACGGAGCCAATAAATGAATAATTTGTAAAACAGATGAAAAATGCATCGTAATAGAGTCTAGGGACCGCAAATTTCAACTTAGGTAAACATCAAATCATTTTGTTAATATAATTTAAAAGATATTATAGTCTCTTGACATATGTGATGATTGGAGAGTAGAATGAAAATAGCAGGTGTTACATTATTCCCTAGAATGTATTTACATCTAAGTACTTCTCTGCGTCCTTTGAAAACATTCTATCCTCGTCAGTCTTCTACTGCCCTTATCTTGTTTCCCTTGAGGTAAAATAATTTGATTAGCAGGCTATGTGTCGCGATGAAAGGCCTTTTGGTAACACGTGTCGTATGCTATTAATATGACCTTAGAACTTCAAACCAAAGGTAGTTAGTAGTAATATGGGTTTGGTATTCTTGACTAAAGTTAATTTAACAAGATTTTAGGAAACATTCGCTTTGGTTTGTTCGCGATATGCCTTTAAGGCTTATTGTGTCTTAAATTTACCACTTTATGCGCAGTATTTACTAGTGTTATTAAAATTATTCGACAATATAATAAACAATTCTTTTCGACTTAATTATTTTCATATTCCTTGTATACAAATAATCTTAGAATATTAAATTTACTAAATATATTGAATTAATTACATCAAATTTTAGAGATACCAAAGAAAAGATTTAGGTTTCTTTATAATTTTTATATCAATTAAGATAATACTTATAATATTGTTACGGATGTGCCGCCGTTAATACGTAGCCGTGGTTGACCTGACAATGACATTCGCAGGCATAAACAACATTGTTCTAGATTGTTGACAAAAAAAAACATTCAAGAAGTAAACCATTGCATATATAAAGGAGCTGTGTGGTCGCCAGAGTTAGTTACTAAATAATGGTCAATAAGTTAACAACAGTCGAAATGGTAACTCGTGTGTTAATCGGAATTATGATATAGTCATCATAAGTATTTGAAATATTTTTGTATTTTGTACTTGTTGTTATTTTAACTATTTATCATCGTTAAAATAAAAACCCCTAAAAATATAATATATCGGAATGAAAACTGTTTTTGTAAATAAAATTTGAAATGATATAATTAAATATAAGGTTTGATACATCAATAATATTTTAACGTTCAATATTTTCCACAGTAATTTGGTTTTCTTATATCCTGTCTGAAATGCCTTTCTGAATTCCGAGAGAAATTCTGATTATATTTTATCTGCATGAATATATAACATCATTATGCAATCTATTTTGTTTGAATTTCGATTTAGTCTTTCCAATTTGACTGCTGACAACACGGCTACAGTGCTTCGGCGGGGAGACTTGCATTTTCTGGTCTACAAAACCCTCCGTACGCTATACTTAAACCACTGCGCTTGCTTCTTGACTCCCACACGCTAACTGGTCTAATCTTGCTGACTCGGGGGAGACATTTTTACCGTATTTGCTTTATCTATGTCTAAAACTTACTTCGTTTTTTGGCCTCCTCCTGTGCACTTGATTTGAAAGTCGCTCGTGGAATTCAAATTTTTCTCACCCCCACGTCTGTGTCGTGTCGGTAACTTTTGACTTCTGCTCTGCTGCACCAAAGATATCTTATTTTTCTCACTAATATAGATTGCACTTTCTAAAATATGTTTTAAATAAAGATTTTTTAGGTAACAGATATCAAATTTAATTTAAATAACTTCTATAAATTCGTTTATTTATAAAAACTGTGATTTATTAAACTTATTTGCCATATTATTGGATATTTTTTTACTCAAACTATGTTAAAATAATGTCAAAATAAACAAAAATGTAAACAGATAAAATGATTCCCAAAATTATTGTTGTAGCTTTTACATTTATTAATATTTAATCATAAAAAAATCTTGCACAAATAAATTCTAATCATATTAAAATAGATGTAAGTGATATTTATAAAAAATTGTATAACCTAAAAGAACATTTATTCTATGCTTAAGAATTCCAAAAAAAAAAAAAAAAAATACTTAGTTCTGTATTTGATTTGTGTCAAACAAAATAATTCTTCCAGTATAAAACATTCAATGACGTCAAATTAAAAAAAAAACTAATGCAAGACACTAAAAGGATTCTTTTGTTTCAAACGAGTTTAAATTTGTATCATAATTCTATGAGATTATTAAGTCTATGGTTCCTTTCTGTATCACCGAATTTTTTTGTTTTTGCCCACAGGTAGAAACAAGTTTGATTAAAAAAAAGTTGAATTATTTGCTTTGAAGCTGTAAGTTAAATACTGAAAATATAATTTTGAATATTCTGCAGATATTCAAGATTATAAAATAATAATAACAAAAAACTTTAAAGTTTATTTTAGCTTCTTTAGCATTTCAGTTGATCTTTTATGTTTGATTATTAAGTTTTCTGTAAGTAGTTGAAAAGTTTTTAATAATTTCAATGAACACTTTTCTTGATTTTTATTAACATATTTATTATGTTTGTGAAATAATGAATAATTTATAATTTAGTATACTTTAAAAATCGTATTTTAACTTCGTAAATATCCAAGTTTTCCATCTCTCTTTGTTAAATAACATAAATATAATGTTTAATGATAATAATAACGTAAATTTTAAAATTAAATATTTGAGTCTGTAACTCTTTCATACAAGTTTAAAACTTTTATCAACATTATATAAATTAAATCATTATTACTCTAATGCACAAAGACTTCTGGTTCTCAAATAATAAAATACTTTTTATTTTGTATAATTAGGAAGATTAATATAACTGATAAAATAGTTTAAAGTTTTTATAATAGAATTTATTCTTCATATTATTTTCTGTCTATTCAACTACGGTCTTTATACACAAATAAAATTATCGTTGTCATAATTAATTTGTGAATGCTTTTAACATGTACCCAAAGGGTAGTTTATGCTTTCATTATCTTCATTAAGCAGAAGAGAAAACAAACTTTATATATTTATAACATGTTTAGAACTTTGTTCGTGTTATATATCCTGTATTTTTATTATAAAATATCTTAAATTTCGAGTTAATATTTTATTTTATCAACAATACATAATTGTTACTTACTATAGCAATTAAGACATAATTTTAATACATAAAGCCTACAATTTCATAATATGATGCTATACAAATTTCAATTTGTTTTAAACAATAAAGAAAGAGTAAATTTCTTGCAACTTTACTAGTTTTTCCATCTTTTTGTGAAATTTAATTGGTTTTGTTCATAGAACGTTCAAGTCCTGACACGACTAATAAATGAGGTTAATTTATTTGAAATTTTCAACTATTTGAAGTTGAAAGTTCCGTCAGTAAATAAAAGGTTAATGGTTCCCCGTAAATTTCGTCAATAAATTTCATTTTAATGGTTATTTTTGCAGTTATACCTTCATCAGAAAAATAAACGAAAGTTAGGTTATTATTTATAACGTTCGAGGTTAAGTCAATCCATTTTTTAAACAATAAAGTAACCTTTGAAATAAGTCATATGCAGTAAAATCCCTGTATTAGTTTTGACCACAGAGTTATTTAAATGGCAAATTGCTTGTAGCAGTAAATCGCATGATAAAGCTAAAACATATTGCGTTTCCACTCAACTATGCTGGTAGCCGCACTAAGTGCTGTGCATTTGTACTAGGATACCCCGTCACCCTTACCTTGTTGGTTAAATATGGTTTGCGGTTCTGATAAACTTGTTACCAAAATGAAAGCGGAATACTGTTTACGATTTTGTGGCCTAACTGTGGTCCCACTATTATTTGAATATTAACTTAAAAAATAATTATATTTGCTAAATATAAATTCTATCTTCTGAATATTGCCAAGATCACATTTAAATCCTAATAAATTTGCTACATAACTTCAAATATTTAATATTTTTTTATATTTATTTAAATATTTAACTTAGTCTTAGTTTGTGGTTACAAACCCAAAAGTTTGGAGTTCGATTTGAAAACTATGAATTTCATCTTGTTAAAAGCAGACTTGTAACCACGCGGTCGTTAATTATTGCTAACTGGTTAAGAAACTTGTTATACCTCGTGAGTTTATATATATAATTTTATAAGAGCTCATGTAGCAATAAATGAGAGCAAAGCGTAAGAATCAATGTACATAATTGAATATTCCAATAATCAATTGAATTAAATTCCTTATTCTATGAAGCATACGCCATACGCACAGTGTCAATATGAATATGCGTTCCAGTAAAACGACGCGTTATCAAATTGGTATTAATTTGGGAAATTTCGAGTGTCGAGAAACATTTGCATTCAAGACGAGTCTGCATGTACCACATACACGTTGCCACAAATAGTTTAATGGTTTCATCCAATCAAATTATATTCCAGTGTTTATGAACATAGCGTATGCATTATAATTCGTATTCGAATTATATAATCGTATTAAATATTAAATCGTAATAGGTAGTGATATAGATTTTATCATTAAACAAAATATAATTTATCAAAAGAAACAAAAAAGACGTATTTTAATAATTAATTTTTTGTGATCTTTATTATTAACTGTCCATTTTTAAATTTTAATTTAAAATTTTCAAAGCTACTACATGTTTCTGTCATTTAATTAATATCAGTATATGCACTATGGTGTTCATTTTTTTTTTTTTTAATAGAAAACAATTTAACAAGCATTAAAAACAGTATCAAGCATATTTTTAATTACATGTATAGTTCCAATGTGAAAGTTTAAAAAAATTATCTTTTAAAAAAACCTTGAAACACAAGTGAAATTATACAAAATCAATTTGGACTGATAATTTAAATTACTGTTAAAATCACATTAATATACATATTTAAAATAAATGATCAGTTGCAGTTGTACTACCTCTGCTGTTATAATAATATTCAATATTGTAAAACAATTTTAAAGTTTCATAGCTTTGAAAGAAGTTTGAAAAATTCGTGATTTATAGTTGTCGCCACAAAGCAAAGTATTTACATAATAATAAACAGATATATGATATACGTGATTATTTTTTAATTTTCTTAATGCTTAAATGACATACTTATCAAGAATATAAGGTACGTCTCAACTTTATTCGAAAAATTATTTATGCAGTGTATACTTCATGTAAAGGCACAATAATTACACAATTTCATTGCTTCGTGGCGACGACTATACAATAAATGCGCTTTAGTATTTTGAAATAATTTCGATTTTTCTTAATAACCTTCGCAATTATACCTGTTTTTATTTGTATCAAAAATATTAACATTAAGTTAAGAAAGAATAATATATTTAATTCAATCTTATTTAGAAAAATAAATTTTTATTATTATTTTGGAACTAAAAATAGTTATTCATGTATTTAAGAAGTAAAATGACGGGTTTAGTCCCGTAAAATTTAAGAAATTAATACATTGTAGTTTTCAAATGTATATAAAGCTTTTTGAATGACCATCAATTACAATTTATTTAATCTTTAGATCTAATTGTTAGGATATTAATATATTAAGATGAAGAAAATATATTTTAAAAGTTTGTTAAAATTTATATCAAATAACATTGTATATAATAAATAATAGTATTATTTAAAGTTAAAAAACTTTTTAAATATCGCCTCAATTAATGAAACATAAACAAATTCTATTTGATTGGGAGAATAATCTATAAATTTTTTCTGGGGAGCAAAGTGACACTTTATAAATAAAAATCTATATACATAATATCGATCTTATTTTTTATCGTGAGTACAAGAAATTATTTGAATAAATTTATTAAATTCTTGTTTATTTAATAGTTATAATGTTTGAGTTTTTTTCTTTTCAAATATAAGAAATTTTAGAAAAATTTTATCCATGGTTAT
>CM008233.1:1436227-1458834 GCA_002278615.1 Pogonus chalceus | reverse complement strand
TATAGTTTTATGTATTTATGTAAAAATATTTATAGTACGCAATAAAAATGAAATAGGATATAAATTTTATTGAAAATAATTTTAGAGTTTTCATAGCCTACTATTTGTCCTTTATTTAATATTTATAAGATATTAAATTCAAAATTTAATTAATTTAATTTAAGCATAAAAGGCATCAACATATTTATTACTCTAATTTTAATTTTAATTAGTTTCTTTTTGTAGTCTACTATGTCAAAACAATTGAATGTTTGTAATAATGAAATTACGATAATAATTTTTGTATTTTTATTTTGATAAGATTTTTTTTTTATAAGTAGCTTTCCTTGTAGTAGATATATCAAAAGCTCAATATGTAGATTACAAATGCGGTATGTGGTATTAATTTGACTAAAATTTCATTGTATTTGAAATTCTTTTGCTGGTTCATTCTTTGTTGCTGTCAGTGACAACAAAAGACTGCTCTCATTTCCAGAGAAAGCAATATAAAATCCCGCCTGATTTATGCTGAAATAATGTTGTATATGCCATGTTCACGTCAAGCGCATTATTTTGCAAGCACTCGTGCAATAGTTTCCCGAGAGAAGCAGCTGTCTCTACGAGTTTGCGCTCGCATACGAGTGTGTACTAGTGAATTTGTCGAATATGGTATTAAAATAGAATATCACGTTAATGAAATACTTAATTTAATACATTGTAAATGCACACTTTACTAGCCTTGTTTATTATGGTATTTCATTTAATATTATGCATAAATTTATTTGTCATATCCGTTTAATTTATTTGTTTAGATGAATGAGGATATTAAAATTATTATAGATTTGTATGTAAATCATAAATTCTTGTTTTTATCATATAATAGGTTAATATTATTTATTTGGAAACAGTCTACTTTGACAGATATAAAACAAATAAATTATTATCATAGATATCTTAACTTGAAATGAAAAGATTAAAATATATTGTTATAATTTCACTCTTTTAACATTCGCTATATGAAAGTTGAATATAAAAACTACTAAATACAGTTAATATAGTTCTTTAGTCTGTAGATGACATTTTGTTTCACCTTCATAAGAGATTCTGATTGCATCAACGTCATGAAATACACATGCACAATAGAGTACTCTACTTTTGATTTACACCAGCTAATTTATTATTATCTTTCATGTAATTTATGTGTCATGTGGTTGAGGTTTATATTTTATTTGCTGGAATGAATTTAATATATCCTTGTATCATGGAATTTTATTAATATAATAAATTTTCTTTAATGTCACCACCCATACTTTGTGACGGATAAAAATATTACAGAATACTTTTTCTTATTTTAACTAAATATTTATGCTAAATTACATCGAATAAAATCATTTTAAAATTGTACTTATATTGATAACTATCATTATTGTAAGTAGAGAAGTAAAGCATGCAATTTCTTAGATAAGAATAATTCAATTACAAATTTGTATAGCCTTAAATTTTCCGTCAGATGTAATTTCCGGTTTTATAGAATTTTTTTTTCTTGATGGTAGAATCTTGTTTGAAGGAAGATAACATTTTATTTTTCACTTCATATATTTTTTAACGGTTCCCTTTAATTAAATGTAATTATAATTTTTCATATCATAAATAATTAAACTTATATTTATATTTGAAATGCTCTTCATTTATTTGAATTAATTAAATATTTTTTAATAAAAGTAAATTAGAAAAATAAATAAAAAAAATAATATTCCAATATTTGAAATTGGTATAAACTAAAATTAGACTGCAGCACTGCAGTGAATTTCTCGTGAGCGGAAACTAGAGGGTTAGAAAATCGAAGTAAATATTGCAATTTGACGGAGGGATGAAGAGGTGTAAAGTTGGTAGGACGATTGGAGGGTTGAGAGGTTAGTGCAATTAGCGTGTGTTTACCTCAGTTGTCGTTTTTGCACGTATTTTTCATGCGCTCGAGCATCCACTCGTTGAGTTAACTCATCAATCAAGCGGACTCTGACCTATTCCCATTCCATTTCGTTCGTTTCACTGCAATTAGAATCTGTTCGTTTTAGTGCCGATTCGAAATGTTCAAATATAAAATAGAAACTGCAAAAATTATCTTCTTGTTTTATTTAAATTTGATTTTTTAATCATGCGAATCATATTTAGATGATATAAGCTTTCAAAAAATAGATTTCTATAAAATTAATTCCTATTTCTTACTTATTAGACTATGCAAGTGTATAAAAATAAAAAATAAACTATTTGTTTTGTCTGTTTAAATTTTATGTAGAAAAAAATATTTGTAATTTAACTGATAAAATAAAATGTACTTAACACTTGGTGCGATATTGCTACACGAAATATCAACCTGAGTAACAGCTGCGTATTCAAGTTTTTCCTATTTTCTCGTTTCAAATGAAAAATTATGATAAACGATGACATGTACAGAGGGCGTGAGAAGCCGTCACTAGTTTGAAAGATGAAGAAGAATACACGCGAATGAAAAACAAGCACGCACAATACTAACTTACGAATTGCTTACGAAATTCCGGATATACCAGACAAGNTATTTATAAATTTCTTTGTAATATTGTATTTATATTTAAAAATTAATTAAAAAAATATCGATTAAATCATTAATTTGAGTTTTCTTTATTTGTATAAAAATTAATTATAATTTTTTAGCTACACTGTACAATTATTATTTGTATGGGTCTTCCTGATTTTTCTAACCAAATTTATTTTATTTTGAAGTGCGTCTCTATTATTTAAGTTTCCTTACGTTAAAATGATAATTGTTTTAATTTGTATGGCACTTCTCAAAGATGGAAATTATAAATTACTTGTACCAACGTACCAAAAAAAGCAACTTTTATATTTAAATATTTGTTTTAACATAAATAGAGAAAATATTGTAATGAAAATTTAACCATTGAATTTCTTCAATATTCTAATTATTAGGCCGGGTCCTGAATTTACATTTATTATTTCTACATATTATATATTTTACAGTAACTTTTAGTATCCAGATTGTATTTATTAATATTTGTATATTAATTTATTTTAAATAAAAGGCTTTTTAGTTGTAAAAGTCTTTTTGTAAAACCAAGTATGATTAAGTTTAAACCTATTAGAATATTTTTTTAGTTAAAGAACTCGATTAAATTATTTTGTTATGTTCTTTATTTATCTAAATCCAGGAGAAGATTGAACTTAAGTTTATTCGTATAAAAGCCGTATTATATTTATGTTCTATTGCTGGTTTATGTAAATGTTGCAGAAACTAAGCACGAATAGCAGATTTTTTAATTTAATTAATTATTTTATTTCAGTATTTATAAATTTAAAAATTTTATTTGTTGCATAATAACATGTATTTTATTCTTATCCTTTTCAATTTTTAAAAATGATGCTTTCGTTTATAATAGTATATCATCGTAGCTATTGTTGTTGAGTCTTCAAGCATCCCAATTTCGACAAAGTTATCCGTATCATTTATAAAGATTGCGGAATAAGGGGACTTCTCCCTAAGGTATGCCTTTCACTCATTTTTTGGTATTTACGCGTGTGTATAATTTAAATTGTATTTAAGAACAAATAGCAGAATTAACTGGAAAATATAACAAATGTAAAACATGATAAAAATAGATAATATTTTCATGGAAATTTTTGGTAACGAAATGAAATGTACAAGTAGCAAATATTTTTATTGCGTTTAAAATAGTTTATCAGTAAATTAAATATGTTGTTTGTTAAATATAATAAAATATTATCTTTTTATATTTCCTAGTTTATTATTCTAATGAAAATATAAATATTCATCATACCTTAAGTTTAAATAAAAAATATTTTTCCATGCTGCATAATTTTTCTGAATATTTATTCATCGATGAAAAATTTTAGGAAGATAGGAAACAGTTTGGGATAAAATTATTCCTGCTTATTGAATTAAAAAGTTCTTAAAAATACTTAATTTTGACAGGCAATAGGAGGGTTCACGCGTTTTATAAGAAGTGAACGTAAATTTTCAACATCACCCTCTGAAAATTTCATTACTTCATATTAACGATGGCATTAGATAATGAAGAATTTAGTTGATGTTTTTGAAAGGACTTTTATTCATAATTAATAATCTGAAATATTGGTTAATTTTTATTGACATCACTCAAAAACTTTTATATCAATATTAAAGTAGAAAGAAAAGTTAATTATATCTTATAAATTTCATTTAAGACTAAGTTAAGTGATTTATTGTTTGATAATTATATTCATTAAATAGAAGATTCTTTATTTTTAAGGGTTTAATATATTTGAAAATAAATTAAACTAAATTTGCAATGATGTATGAGAATAAATTTACATAAACAAATAATAAATAAAATAATATGTTGGTCCCCTTTCATTGCTGCAATAGGCTTATTTCAATCTACAATCTAACATCAGAGGTGGCAATGTGAACGACAAATGAATGAGTAAAAACAGCTTTGGCCTAGTGACTTTGCTCAGTAATTACAGAACTTGTGAAGAAGGGTGGCGCCCCATGTCAAATTGTCCTGGACGTGGCTACTTCCGACCTGGTTACCCTTACTCAAACCTTTCCTATACACACAAAATCGCACACATACAGTTTACATTATATACACTTACTCTAAACAAGGTTAATAGCGTTTTAACAATATATATGTGCTTCTATTCAATAAAATCTGGTAATGTAATTAAAGATACATTCAATTAGGGTTCATTTATACATACATTTAAAGAAATCCAATTTAATTTATCCTTCATTTTAAATAAATTTATAAGGCTTTATTTCAGCAGCAGCTTCCTTTCATCATTTGACGATATAAATAATTATTCAATAATATTTATAACCTATAAAACTTCTATAAAATGTATGCAAATCTGTTTCAAAGTCTCTATTAAAAATATTTGGTATTTTAGAGACCTTAATAGCTTCTGTAATTAGTTTTATGATTTATATATATATATATATATATTTGTTGCAAAGTAAAATATTAGTTTTATCAAAAACATGCTAAAAGTTTGGTTTGGTTTCATTATTAATTTAATTTTGAATTACAAATATTTAAAATTATCAGAAATAAAATTCATTTAATTTTCTAAAATTTTTCATTTTAAATAATTAAAAGTATAGTAAAAACAACTATGAGAAATAAACAATTTCGTACACTAAATATATTCTGAATAGAAGGATATTTAGTGAAAACGCATCCTGGTTAACTTGTACCCCTAGCTTGTGCATCCGGATGCTTCCCCCAACGGCAAAAAAGGAAGCGAAGGCGGTGGAAGTGAGCAAAATGTGAAATTACGAAAGGGCATCCAATTGGTTGATCGTTGCAATTGAACTATTATAAATTTGTCGGAAATAATTACGCGTCGGGAAAAATCGTTTTTCTTCATAAAGTACTTTTTTCAATTTTCATCAAAATAAATAAACGGTTTTTTTCTGTAATTTCAAACGAAATAATCAACGTTTTATTTAAAATATAAATATTTATTTCTATAACATAAAATGAACATTTTTTGTGATTCTTTACATTTTAACGCAATTAAAAACACATTCATGTTTATTTGTTGTAATTAAATTTAACATTTTTATAAAACCAACTTTTCATTATAATAACAAATTATTTATATTATCGCAATAATAATTCTTAAATTTACTTTTTTTTTAAATTTTGTCAACAATAATTACTTTTTCAAAATTATTTTAATTAAAAAATTTTCTGCGTAACATTTCATTTATATTTTTTAATATTTATAAAAGTTTGAATAGTTTTACTATAACATAACTTATTTGTTATAAACCAATATAAAATATTTAGTTTAATTATTATATATTTATAATAAAGCTTAAAGCTCTACGGGCAGAAAATATTAAAGTTGTATTTAGGCTAAGAGTTTGTTTAGTTATGATAAATAAATTATCAATTTTTAAAGTAAATTAGTTATTTATTCAAAATATTAAAAATGTCTATAAATTATAAATTGTGTTTTCATTCAATTTCATTTTTATTATGAGGAATTATTGAAAAACCTGTTAATATTTATTAAATATGTTTTTAAATATAAAAAATGTAATTTTTATCAATTTTATTTAAAAGCAAATAATTAAAAGACGTAACTAAATTTAAAACAAATAAACAATAAACAGAAATTTATGCTTTTATAAGTATTTACATTTATGAAAGCCTTAAATATATTTAATTAATTAATTTCTTTAAAGAATAACTTTTAATGAACTCTATTGTTTGTTATAAAATAAATATTTTAATTATTTTATTATATTTATTTAATTTAAGATCTATTATCTAGAAAGAGAATAAATAATAAAAAATACCGTGTGATATATAAATAAAATGCATTGAAGTAAAATGAAATGTTTAGTAAATAGAATAAGCTCATGTTATCAACATATATACACACATAAAATGTAATTTAAAAAACGATATAAAATAAAAAAATGTAGCAAACACATAAATTCGTTGCAAATCGAAATCCCCGTTGAAATTGGTGAGCCAAAGGCACTCGACTTGAAATTAATTCCAGATGTAGGTATTAGTCGAACATTTTTACATCAGCGTCGTTATTTCCCTAGAGGCGGATCGCAATGATTATGTAAATATTTTCAGCCAACGTACGAATAGGCATTTAAGCGTACAATAGACGTTCTAATGACGTCGAACATCTTATCCTTCCTGTTACAACTAGTAAGTAGATATACCTCGTCTCGTAATGCGTTATTTCTCATGTTTACTTACCAGATCTAATAAAAAATATAAATTTCTCTATTATATCGCTTACAATGTGTAGCTTTTAGATTATTCAATACAGGATAATTCATGTTCAGAACATTATTTGCCTATTATTTATTAAAAAAAATTATATTTTTCAATACAATAATTAAAAGAATAATAATTGAAAAAAAAATCTATTTGTGATTATTTAAATAAATGTTTTTAAATATAGTTTTCAAGTACGCACGCAATCAATTGAAAAGCTAAAGATTGCGCGTAGTCTTTCCGTTTTGGATATTTTAGGGATTTAAAAAACCAATAAATAAAAAATATATATTTCTTATACCAAGACACATCACCTTTGGGTTAGGAAACTATTTATTGACAAAAATTGGCATTAATTTTATAATAAAATTAAAGTTTAGCAAGATCAAGTCATGATAAATACAGCAATTTTATCATTTGTCTGTGTTTATCTCTCAGTTTTAGGTTTAATTAAAAATTTATTAAGTGGGGTCAGTTCGCCCCCGTACAATCACATGAAAGGTTAAAAATATAAACCAATAATTGTTGTCCTAAATTTAAATAGAATTATTGAAAAAAAAAAAAAAAAATTACCATGAAAGTTTTACAAAATTTTTAAATATAAAATTTTAAATTAAATGGAAAAAATATATTGAATCTCTATTTTTAACAAAGTGACATTGTGACATTGTGAAACTGTTGCCATGTTGTCTATTTTTATTCATATTTTAATTGTGTGACAATCAATTTATGTATATTACTATCAATTGCAATTGTTAAAGCAAAATTTTATGACATTCGATTCTATATTTATATCGTTCAGATATAACTCATATGAGTTTGGCATAATAGTTTTTTCAATGAATTTTATACATTTGTTTGTATCTGTAAAAAATATGTATCACACCAGATGGTTTCTTTATATTTAACCAATTTTGTTATATTATAAAGTGATCTTAACTTTCAAGTTTATCCGTGTGAAATAATTTTTTTTATTAAATTACATTTTTACTCAAAATCAGTGATATTTATAATTACTTTTAGAATCAATTGACTGTATAATTTAAATTGATTATCGTAATTAATATATAACCGATATTTTGATTCATTACATTAGCGATGCCATTGTAAATAATATTGAAACGAAGCATGTAGAAAATTTAAAATAACTGGAAATAAAATGAAATTTTGGCTGTGGAAAAAACAGCATGGTACGGCACGCATGTTGGCATTCCTGGAACGTAGTACGTGTGACAGCATAGCATAGCATCTCAACCAAGAGGAATGTGGGTAAAGTGGTGAACACAGACAGACGCGTTCCCGTTTCTGTTTCAGACAATCGTTCTCGAATACATTTTTTCGCACCGCCAAAACCACCAGCATCACGCACACACGCCTGCTTGCTTCTGCCTGGCTTTGCCTGCTTACAATTTATGTATTCCAAAGACTCAGCGCACCATACAATTGACCTCCAAACAATGCTCCTACCAACGCATATATTTTTATTCGAAGCTTTGCTCACTTATACAAATCTCAAACGAAATTTTAACAATATTAAAGAATTTCTTAAGAGGAATCTGTATTTTCTTGCTGTTTTATGGAAAGGCTAAGAAAAAACAGTTTCAAAAACGTCTAAACTTTAGATTTATAAGGGAAACAAAAAATTCATTACCTAATTCAAAAATAAATATGTTTATACTAACAATAAACTTAATAGATTTTAAATATTTCTTACAAGAAAGGTGCAAGAAGTGTCCCTCGACGATTTTGTTCTATTTTAAATATGATATTTTACACTCAAATCTAAGAGACACGTTTTTTTTTTTTTTTTTTATTGAGAGAAAAACATATTTTAGGGGTAAAATCGTCCCTCAAAACTGATAGTAAAGAAAAGTGGTTTTTAGATTCCATATACTTTAAGTTGTTATAATCAAATGAGCTTTACGACATAAAAATCGTCATAAAAAATAATAAAAAATGCATTTAATGGCATAATCGAGGGGTCATTGAAACAGAAGTTATACGTGTTAAAAATTGACATTTAATTTGCATTTAATTCATTTCAACGGTAAAAATTAATGGAAGATACGTCTTGTGGCATTTAAAAAAAAATTGTAAACCATAAGAATATACATTAATTACAGAAAATGGATCTTTAAAAGCTACAAAAGTTTTACAAAACTATTGCCTGAATATTGCAAATATAAGAAGAAATTCTAAAAAAAAAAAAATAAGTAAATTGAACAAAAGATTTTAAAGCAACTACAAATAAAATTGAGTTTATGAAATTAATTTAGAAGAAATATTAAAATAATAAACTAAAATAATACGCCTACGCATTGAAATCATTTACAAAAAAATTAAGAATATAAAATTATAATTTCTTAGAAAGAATATCATTCTGAATTTACTCATGATTTATTTGTTTTTCTTTGAGAAAAAAAATAAAATATAATAATAAGCAAACAAAAAAATTAATATGGTTATCTTAAGTTTTTTATAAAAAAATTTTATCACTGATATATCGACTATTTTTTTTATCTTTTTATCTTATTTATTATAAAATAAAATTTAAAAAATTCGGTTATACACTTATACACAATAGGTAATTAGTATTTTTGTATGTATAAATATGAAAAAAAAAAAACCAGCTTTGCTTGAATTTTGTTATTATGTCAATAAAAAATTATTAGTATTATTATATGAAATTAAAAAAAAATCTATATAATTTTGAAAATTATCTTTGTTAAATATTTTAAATATCTATTTTAGTACTATATGCTTTCCATTACTAATAATAGTTTGTTATTCGCTTAAACACCTTAAATTTTATGTACTTATTCAGGGTATATTTTCCAATCGTATTGCGGTGTACATTTAAATCATACATGAATGGGTCCATACCAGTTAAGAGTGCTATTGCACAGCCTTGTAAACTTTGCTAAAAACCCATAAAATATAACCACAGAGCAATAAAATCGTGTGAGCATCGATTGGTAGCAGACACAGCGCAATATACTGGTTTAAGATTTGCCGGCAGGCCTTACAATAACATGCCGAAAGGAAGTTTACAACGTGCGATTCGTATTTTATATCGACGCATTGAAAGAAACGATCGAGAACTGATGGCACAACATATAATATCCGTTTGCCAAAAATCCTACCGCATAATATTGCGCATTTTTTTTTACTGTTGGTACATGTTGTGCATTATCTTAGTATTTCGTAAAGATTTTATATTTTCTTAGTCATATTATTTGTATTAAATATGTAAATTATTACTTAATAAAGATAAAGTAACTGAAATGTTTCAAATATAAAATAATTTAAGGTTATGTTTACTTGTTCCTATTTGATTGGAAATTGGTAAATTCATTATAATTCATATATAAATAATATTTGTTTGTATGAGACAAATTATGCGTAAAGTATTTTAGGCGATATAAAATCGTTCCATAGAAATAAATAAAGTCCAACGATATTTTTTCACGGCATTTATGTATTTCACGACCGAAGGTTAGACCGGCCCGAGGGTGATCGAATACCGAACATAAAATGTCTCAATGGGCAATCACTTTTGCGAACGTAGAATTAAAGACCGAAAAGCGATACAATGAATGCTGACGGAAAGCACAACTTTAAGTTCCAATTGTGTCTTGAAAATACTCACAGACTTAAAAATTAAAAAACGCCATTTAGTCAAAGCTTTTCTTGTTTTATGTGCTTTTAAACACATTTCAAAACTATAAAAATAAAAAAAATCTGTTCTTTTTATTTTTTAAAACTGTTAAGCTAAGTCTTTCCTTTATTCTTAGCTATTTTCTCTCATAATATTACAGAATTCAATCATAGAATGGTTACATTCTGCGCAACTGTGAAATAGCATTATGCACTAGTGTTTAATAAAGTAATATGAAATTTATATCACTTTTTAACGTATAAATTTAAAGTGACCATTTTAAATTGAACTGAACTAAATTCATATTATTAGAAAATTTAAAGTCTCTAACATGTTTGGAATGGCTATTCTGCTTTCGTGGAATTAATATACTATTAAAATATAAATTTAAGGAATGACCCTGCTCTGAATGTTTCAAAAAATCGATTTTTATTTTTTTGCATAAGTTTATTTCTTATACTGTTTAGAATGACCCTCTAAAAGGGTTTATTGATGTTCGAAGACATTGCAATAATACAAGAAAAATTGTAGAAGCCTTAAAATACGTTAACTGCAGTACTGGAAATTTTAAACGGCGTTTTTCTCGAAATTAAATTTTTCAAATCACTTTAAACTTTGTCGGAAAATATGTAAAACAATTTTTTCTATCGGAAGCATAGGTTTTTTTAATTATTTTAATTTTTCAATTTCTTTTTTATAAACAAATTTATAGCAATTTTTTCAAACTGCCGCCATTTTTGCAATTTTTTAAATTTTCAAAAATATTCTATGCTTTATGATAGTCAATCTTATATGGTTTAAGAAAATCTAAACGATTTTGTTCTACCTTGTTTAGGAACTGATTGCGACTGGCACCCATGGAGGTGGCTTTTTTTTTTCGGAGGTATCTGACGCCGAAGGCTACGACGGATCCAAATATTAATATTTTTATTTCAAAAAATTTTGTAAAAATAATTAAAATATGTGCAACAATATAGTAAAAAACCTCAAATGAATCGATTGTTATTTAACACTTACAAAAATTCCTGAAAATCGCTGTTTTTAGAGCTGTCAGGGTGGGGCTCCCCCTTAATTAAAAAAAAAAAGGTTTAAATAATTTTTCTAACTTGTAAATGATCTGCTTTTAACAGTATATAATATAAAATATATTGGTGTGTAATTATAGTGAAATAAAATATAAATAAATGAATTTAGAAATGCAAATAATGGTGTGCGCTTGTGCGCAAAGAACAACAACAGTAACAATGTCAATTCTCGTTTCACTCGAGTCTAGATTGTTTCGTAGCATTATAATTTCACAGACTTTTATTGATGTGGATTTTCTCGCGGAGTTTGTGTAGAAAATGTCACTAGTCGGTCCGTTCTATTCCGTCCAAGTTTCTTCGTTGCCTTGTAAAGTTTCCAACTTGCGACGAATTTCTTTTGTGAACTGAAATTTTAAGTGGGAGTAATTCATGAAATGTTCTTTATGCATTAAGGAAATGCGAATTTCTCGGTGGCTCGGTGGCGAGAAGACGGGCCCGTTTCTTCTTCTTTACCCATCTGCACGTCTCATTTCAAACGGATTAGTTGTAATCGACGGGTATAAACTCTAACACAAACCATTCACGGTTACAACATTAAAGGGTCTCTGCTTATTTCCCATGGAAATTAGATGTCATTTTTAGATATTATTTCAAACATGATTTCACTACTANTATATATATATTATTTATTTTTATTAACTTCACTTTATCAAATCAAAAATTCATTAATACAGAATATCTGACGGTGGCATTGAGGTTAAGCAGAAAAATAAAAATCATTTAGAAACAACTTTAGAAAATTCTAATAAATTATTCATTATAAAATGTTCCTATTTTTGAGTGTAAATAAACGGTCATTTGAGTATTGATTTATTATTTCATAACTTTATTTGTATTGAGTTTATAATCCGTTAAATAATAAATAAATAATTGTTAAAAAATTACTTCTGTATGATAAAATCTTCTTTTTAATTTACGTTGAAATAAATATGTATAATATTGATTTTAAATTTATATGTCTGAACGGAATTTAAAAGTACTATCAGTTTTATAACTAAAAGAAAAAAGTAATAATTATTTATCTGCATCAATTAAAGTAAATTGCAAGTGTTTAAACTGATCACTGAAGCACTATTGACTGTTTATTTTATGAACGTAAAGCGAGCTGCAATTTCTTTGGCCATTTCATCCATGTATTGTCCGTACAACACATTGTACAACGATAAGACTATATTGCTGACGTACACCAGTGGCAGCAGATTTTTCTTTTTAAATTTAAGTAACATTTTAAATTAAAATTATATAAATGTCATAAATATGGAATACGAGTTTTATTTCTAACTCTATTTTGTTTTGAATAATTATATTTTTTAAATAAATCAGCAAATATTTGTGATTCTATAAGAAAATCTGAAGTTATTTTGTTATAAATATAAATCTCTGCCTTTTATGATTTCTAATTTGCGTTTATTAGTTATTTCATTGTTTGTATCAAGTAATTGTAAAATAATTGATTGCTGCTTGTACGTTAGAATTGAGGTGAGTTTGTTATTGACATCAAAAGATATTAATTTGCTGCTGGTATACTTCAATACATTCTATAAAATAATTTGATTTAAAATCAAAAACTTGAAAAGTATTTAATTTACAATAAGTTTGGAATAAAGCACAATTCAAAATAACCATTACAAACATGTTGCAGGCAATACTTTCTCTAATACTATAGAATTAGTTAAACTTACTTTTTTAAACACAAGTGCAGGAATAATTCCTCACAGTTGCGCAGAATGTAGTTAAGTTATGATTGAAAACTATAAAAAATTATTATGAACTCTTCAGTAGTATTAGAAAAAGTATTTTATTAAATTTGTCGAACATAATATTACTTTTATTTGTTTTTTATTGATTTTAGAGGATTATAATTTTATTATTATATACATGGCACTTTTTTCATTGTAAACTTCAAGTTTCTTTAAAATAATTGTGAAGAATTATTTAAACTATATATTTTGTATAATTTTTTATATTTTTGTTGTAATAATATAGAAAAACATAAAAATAATAATTATATTTACAAAACAATAAATAAAAGATAATACCTGTCCTGATATTCTGAATGTTATCCTTGTATTATACATTGAAATCCTATTTTCCAATGTGTTTCTCCGCTCATGCTGACAAGTGTAACGGTCATGAGCTCTGGGACAATTTTACAGGCAGCTGTGAGTCCTTGGGGAGATTAAGGTGCAAAATTGTGTCGCCATTAGACGCTGCTTCTTGGCGGCCTCTTCTTGTTATTTCGTGTAAAAAACGCAATTTTTTTGCATTGCTGTGTGTATTATGCACGAGCTTGTCTTTTTTAAGGGTAAATTCTTATAATAAAACTAGTAGAATATTAAGATGTAACATTTTTTTTTAATTTTTATATCTTTTTAAAATATTTTTTAAGTTATTCTTTGTATTTTTTTTAATAATATAGTATAAAAGTGATTATATGATCGAAATGATTTTATATAAGAAAACAGTTTTGATAAATTTGTTATATTTTGATCCGTAGTAAAAATTCTAATTTGAATAAATCATGGGACAATACGAATACCCATCGGTATTCAATTTGCATTCAGGCCGCTTCGATGACAGGACGGTGTTTAATAATTAATTCATCGTATCGACGGCGCCACGTGGGCGTCGCCATCGTTTTGCGTGGAAATATGATAAAATATTGATAAAAGGAATAAAGAAAAACCGTGTGTTTGTCGAACACGATGTTATAACAGCGTACTCTGTACGATTTTGAGTCGTGCCATGAATAAAACAAAAATGTGCATGTTCGATGCGTTTTTGTTGATGTGTCTTGGGTGTTGCGTCGCATATCGAGTGTGCCTTGCATTGTCAAATACTCGTTTCTCTATTTGATTTATTCTGTTGCTGTTTTGACATACTTGGAGATTTTGTTTTGACGTTAAGATTATTTTATTCAGAGAATTTTGACTCTTTCTCTTATTGTTAGTTTATTTTTCAATGACTACATGGAGAAAATTTTATCGTAAATACAACCATCAGAGCATTGTAAAAATCTGTAAAATCATCTTTGATGAATAATTACTATTTTTATTATTAAATCTATTATCGTAATTATAAAACTCATCACCTGTGTAATAAATGTTATCATCTGAAAATATCAGCTCCGATGATAATTGCCATCATTGATTGTAGGATGTATCGATAAATGCTACAATCAATGATGGTAATTATTACCATCGGAGCTGAATTTTTTATACAGATGATGAGTTTATAATAACTATAATAGATTAAATAATAAAAATAGTAATCACTCATTAAAGAAGATTAGTGAATTTTTACAATACTCTGATGGTTGTATTTACCATATAATTTTCTTCGTGTAGAAACAAAATAAACTGATTAAATTTAAAGACAATAACAGTACTTTTTGGAATTAATATTATTATTTTTGATAGTTATTTTGATACTTAAATGATTAATGTAAAGTTATTAAAATAAATCAGTTATTATAACAAATTTGTTATTATAAAGATTTACATTTTTGATTTTGATTATCATCTATCGTAATTAGCTATTATATTATTATTTTAAATTTGCATATTAATTATTTTTGTCATTGCAAGTAATTTGTTTAGAAAATAAATAAGTTTTTATTAATATTGGCAATATATTTTAAATTATTGAATTATTGATTTTTATAAAAAAATTATAGATTAATTTTATTACAAAGATAAAATTGAATTGAAAATAAAAGCATAAATCTATAAATTGAACTAGATTATTACTTTGAATTTAGAAAAGCAAATTTCCTGTTACATAACTTAATAAAATAAATAAAACATAAATTGAATTCTCTGATGGAAGTCATCCTACGTTGATCTGATGTAGAACCAATGCAATTGTTACAGAGTTTCAATGTGTCGATTGCTTTAGAAGCATTGAAAATTGATTATTGAACAGTATGGTAAAACCCTGAATGAGGACAAAGCAGTTTAGGGAATTGTGGACGTGCATTGTTGCCAGCAATGATTAATATCTTGTGTGACACGTTAATCAATTTTGTGAAAAATTTAACCGCTTAAAAATATGTAACGGTTACGGAGCTCACATTCCGGAAAATTTTCTGTTTGAAATAATTTCATAATGGATTTCACACGCTTTTATTATTTTTAATTTTTTTTTTATGAAATTTCAGACATTTCCATGTTATACATGTTTTATTCTTTTTATGCATTATATTTTCATACTAATCAAACCATTTTTCAAACAAACGCTTAGAATAAACATAAATATATCATTTCATTCCTTTAAATAATCTATTTTCTAAAAATTCAGTGTTCAATTACCGTGTACTATTACTTAAGTTTATTTTATTTAATGCGCCCGGCTATTTGAAAAATTAATCTAATTCTTTTTTAATAAGCCTGATATTTTCTTATTATAAGCTTGCCCATTTTGAAACTAGTTAAAAATTGGGAAATATTTTATTCAAACAAGCTAAATATTTTGCAGATAAATCGATATTATTCTATCAGTGGGTACATTAGTGAACTTTGGAATTAGTTGTCAGTAATTTCCGACCGAAAATAATTTTTCAGAAACCGAAATAGAATTCTTTTTTTTTATGATTATTTCTGTTTGCCAATTTTTGAATTGAGCTTACGTTTCTATAATTTTTATCTAGCCTAATTAATTAAAAAAGTCCTTATTTGATAAACAAATAGTTTAATTACGTTAAGAAAATAAGAAAACAAATTAATCACAAACCTTCTATTTCATGTATGGCGAAGTGTGTATTTCACATAAATCAAAGCATTCAATATATTTAAATATAAAAGCAGATTCCTAAATTCGAGCTTCTTTTCTTTGGATAATCCTTTCGTTAAACTATTCAATTATTAATATTTCTTACATTCTTAGAAAACTAGCACTGTCCGCAGTGCCGATTCTCGTTGAAAATCGATGCGTCCCATCACTAATAAAGTTTCAGTTTCGGTCTAAGTTTCAGCTAAAACTAAACCAAAACTCAGCTACAATTTTTTGTTTAATAATACTACTCGTTGCTTATATCTTGTATTTACATTATTTTTCATTTCAGAATTAATTTGATTAAATTTTAAGGATATAAAAGACCACGCTCTTATTTTTAAACATTTAAAAGCTACATAAATGAATTGTTGTTATCAATAAAATGGCCATTATTTAAATATACGCTTCATTAGAAAAAGCTGTAGTCCACGCCTCGTAGCAATGGAATTGCGCAATAATAAAAAGATGATTTTGTTTGAAATATGTTATTGTAGATTTCCTCTTGTTAACGCTTAATTGATGTATTTACAAATAATTTTAAATGTGAATTCTTTTTCATGTATACATAAATATTCATTTCAAAATACTGATATATTTTCTATTTTATTGTTATAATATCACGCTTGGAAATTTTTAATTAACAATAAGATAAAAAACAACAAGTTTGAACATATTAAGCATGTACATCACATTACTCTTGGCATAAGCATTAAGAAACTTACCAACATTGTAAGTTTCACAAAAAATATACTATTTTCTATGTACTATTAAAATGCAATTTCCTAACAAAAAAAAAAAACAAAAAAATATTACAAGAATTACATGAAGTAAAACTTTGGACATTGCGCAATTTCTTGTGGGAGCTGTTAGTATTTGATTTCAAGTAATTTTAAAGAAGTATTCCAACTTTCTGTTTGTTATTAGACCAATCTACTCTTGTTCAAAATTTTTGTTTTGAAAATATAGGTTATTTTTATTAATATCATCATTCAATTTAATTAAAGTTTATACTAGTTAAGTTAACAATGTACCTATCAGTATAATTAAAATAATTTTATTTTATATTTTTTTCAGATGCATCTCTAATTTAATTCAAAAGTCATTTGTTCAGGTATGTAGTTTATTAATTTATATTTTGATTATTCGAACTGTTTAAGGAATATATAATAATATTTCATTTAAGAGTTAAATATATATTTAATACAACTGTAAATTATTCGAGGTATTTCTATGAGAAATTTAAATTTCCCAGTTGTTCCTTAGTTGGTTAGGTTATTTGACGTTAAAGCAGGTTAGGTTTATATACTGTTCGAGTGCACTACTAGTGTGCTGTGTATATTTGCCGAGTTCGTTGATTTGAAAAGAACTGGTTGAGCTAATATTCCCGAAGGAACGCGCCACTACGTTCTGTTATTGGTTTCTTCAGTTTGTTCCGGTTGCTTTGCTGAGAGTATACGTTGCTTTCCTTTGCTGCATTGCGACTTTTGCATTCGTTGATTTTTGATTGCAGTTGCTACCACATACTTAGTTGCTTCCTGACAGTTTTCTTCATTTACTGTTATTTCCGCTGATGTGTGTCAATTTTATTGGAAAAGAATTTTCATAGCAATTTTTACTAAAACTAAACAAAAGCATATTTTGCTTACATTTGTTGGAGAATGATTTATTCCAGAAACAAAATGTTTCTATATTTTAATTTTTTATAACCTAATCTCTTGATAGTTTTATCAAACTCGGAGTTAATGAATTCAAGTTTTATTAATAAAAAAAGTAGTAATTAACATGAATTTATAATATCGCACAGTTTTCATAAATAAATAATATAAAACTTTAATGCTTTGGAATTTTAAAACAATGAAATAATTGCAAAATCTGATGTCTAGGCATTTTTGTTAAAATTTACAATAATGGAAAAATTGATATTTTGAATTATAATTTAAAGAATTTACAATGTATCCATCAATCCAGAGTTGAGAGTTAACAGGTTTTGTATTTAGAACCTTTTAAAATATTAAATACTACATCTATAGTTCTCCAATTTTTATTGGTATTTTTTTTGGCTTTCAAAATAAATTATATGAACCGTATAATAGCGATAAATTTTATGTAGGAAAAATAATAATGTGTTTATGTAGAATGAGTAAATTAGCGGTTAGAATTAAGTCTATTTATAAATTGTCGCAACAAATTTAGTAAATGAATGCAGTTATTTGTCATAATGATTCCATTGCACAGCACTAGCTGCGGTATGTTACATGAGTTAGGAACAGTGAATGCAAAAGGGATTTTGAAAGTTCTCCAAATAATGGCACCAGTACATTAAACATCAGCTCCATTGTGGTGGAATGCGGCAGAGTATAGGATGGCCTCGATTTCACGAACGACACTAATTGCGCAATCGATGTTAAATGTGGCGAACGCGGTCCCGTGGATGGAATGGTTTATTTACTGGCCTTTTCAACGAACTTTAACGACACTTAAGATTGAGGAGGTTCACGTTCAGGGCTAAACAAACAGTACCGTTGAAACGTTGAAATCTAATGCCACTCTCCCACTCGAACAGAGATGCATTGCAATTGAAATGATCGCTGGGGATTTTAGCAACCGTCATGGATTTACCGGTCTCAACTCGACTCTAAGTGCCGCTTCGTATTTTCGACCATTATTGGTTTTATAGATATTAATATTAATTATACTGTTTGATTTCGAATTAAATCAAACAGTCAAGCTTTTATTAATTTGCCTAGATATGATTGCTTTGTTCACGATATATATTTCTTAGAATTGAAATTATTTTCGGAATAATTATTAATTCCAACTCTACATTTGTTTTTTAAACATAGATATATTGATATTGAAATATTTTTATTCATATTTACTTTTAATAATGTTTAGCGTAATGATTAAAAAATAATAGGGGAATGTATATTTTTTTGTAAGTAGACAAGAACAAAAGACGAGCACATTCATTTATGTATACGGTGAAAGTTATTATAATTGTCTACCTCATCTCGAAGAACCGTCATGTTAGTCGAAATTAGCTGGAGCTAATTTACATAGGACCACGATTATGGTAGAAGTGTGTCCTCATCTCATCCCAGGCCATCCCGGTCTATCCTGCATCCCTTGGGATGTGTCCACATTACTAATTACAGGATGCGTGCGCTTGTTAACACGTGGATCAGGTTTTATCCTGCTACGAACACCGGGAACTTGTGGTCTTGTTCTAACTTGTGGTTACAGGGATCTGTGCGTCACACTCGAGAACTACACTCTTTGGTCGCTGGAAGATTAAAGGGACCGGCCTCGAGATAATGTTGTCTTTGGTATCTTTTGCAAAATTAAGAAATTACCGTGTGGCTTCGAGAGTAATTGACCCTGATGTTTTAAGTGTTTTCACCGGACTAATTAAAATTAACTGAGTATNATCGTTACTGCTCCCATTTTCATCTTTTCAATCTGACATTTTTTCATCCAACATGTAATATCCACATCCATCGAAGCCGAAACTGTGGTTCGACCGTAGGGCACCACATTAGATTATTTAGACTATCTCGTTTTGTGGATAATACATTTGATTTTAAACAAAGATAATATTTAATTTAATATTAAGGAAATTCAAGTTTCATCAAATACATTCACATTATTTACTTCTTTATTATTTATATATAAATTAACATTTTTTCCTAGGGCATAAATTAGAAAATGGATTTTTCTTGTTGCATATATTTTTAAGAACTATACTTGACTGTTTATAAATGAAATAAGATATAATGATAAATTTTTAATTTAATTAAAGAAATTGCGCATAAAAAGTTGAAGTTTATATATGTACATATTCTTTGAAATAAATGGTTCTTGATATTTAATAAGACGCGTATAAAAGCAGTTAATTACAAGATATATAATTTGTATATATTGTAATATTAATGAATAAAAGCTTAAATTAAAAGGATAAATTACTAAATGAGTTAATTAACGAAGTCTAATATATAGAAAAAAAAAATTTTAATTTAAAATTTAGAATACTTGTAGTTCTATGAATCACAGATAATAATCACATGATATAACGATGCGAGAGGAACATTATCAATGTTCTTATATAGTCCAAGTAATATCTTCATCCTGTTCAACAATTCGTGTCTCGGCGCGTGTTGACCGTAATCGAGCGAACGCACCACGTTCCCATAAATCCAATCGTATCGACGATGGCCCTAGGGAACATCCGCTGTTCCTTCAGGATATCTCTGAACACCGCACGTATGAAAGATGTGCCACTGTGGTGGCGAGGTTGAACTCTTAACGCCCAGTGCGTTACGCTGCAACCACTATAGAACTATTTTCTTATTTATTTTCTAATTAAACACTAAATAAAAATTATGCTACTCTAATTAAAATTTACTACTCAAAAGCGGTTTTAATATATCATAAATTTTAGTGCCAGATATGGCGAGATATGAAAATTATGATGCTGTTTTATGGATAAAAGTTTAATATTACATCCTTTATAGGTTCATTTTTGTTCTATACCTTCTATTACTTTATAAACAAAACAATATTTATTTATCAAAATACAAGTTCATAAACATATTTACATTTAACATATAAAATTTTAATAATTATATCAGTGTTCCTTTAAAATTGTATTTGATATAACCAGAATCATATATTAAGCTTTAATTAACTATCTTAAATCCTGTAGTACAATTAAATTAAATATATTTTTCTTAAATGACCAGTAAAGTTTGTACATTTGTAAAAGAATCATTTATTCTCCAATAAGTTTGGTATGAAGCGTAATTGTCCCACAAGAGCAGAATAACTATTCCAAACATGTTGCAGAATATACTTTCTCTAATACTATAAATTAAGTAATAAATTTTTATAGCTATGTATTATAATAATTAAAAAAACTAGATATCGCAACTTTGAACCTTAAGTTCATATAACCTTATTAAACACTAGTGTAGAATTGAAAATGATATAAAAATGATATATAGGTATTTGTTTACATAAAATTTAATATTTTCTTTTATTGATATATAAAAACGCATTTTCTATTTTATAACGGTGTTCAAGTTAAAAATTTCTAAATGTAACTATGTACGTATGTGAAATATGTATCAAAAGAAATAATGTAATATTTATGATAGTTACAGTAAATACATTCAGAGTTATATTCTCGATAAAGATATAGTATACAACATGTGCAGTAGTAATCATTGTTCTATATGCTTCTAGTTCAATGGTTTGCTGTGGGAACAGTGAACCGTTTCTATTTTATGTGCACTGATAGTGAGCTGGGATTTATCAAGAGAATTTAGGAAGTACATGTTCAATAAATATGAACCACTTTGAATTGTTATGAATTGGCGCTTTGAATATAACATTGTAGTTTTTAATACATTTTTAGTTTATAAATTTAATTTTACTTTATAAATAACATAAAAAAATATATATATGAACAATTTAAAAACATGTATAAATTTTATTTATTTCAAAAAGCTTAACAAACTGGAAATAAAATAATATTCAATTTCCATCTAGTCAGTTTGAATGAAACATAATTAAATCATTTCATAATTTGGTTTTGATTCAAAGCATTGTCGTAATAAATTATAATTTTAAAACCTGTAAATATATAATTGATAAATGTCATGAAAAGCAAATGATAAATTTGGTCATAATATGATGATTGAATATACATTTGCGATTGTCTCATTTGTAACGGATTAAATTTAATACATTTCACTACGTGATTTATTTGTATGTAAAAAATGCTTCGATAAAAACGTTTATTTTATGTTATATAATTCATTTGGATTATTTTGTTAAATAGAATTATACCAATGATATGGATTTGTTTATGAGCGGCGATCAATTAGAGAGAATTAATATTCATTACATATCATTACAAATAATCTCAAAATGAAAAAGATATCTTTTCCAAACTAGGTTGTTTAAGCAATCTTGTATAAAAGCCATATCTTATTTTAATAATATTGTATATGTGTATTTATATATTCGGTTCACTCCAACGATTAGAGTGAAAATCATGGATTAGAGATGTTTTGGGTTGTAAAATTGATTTGTTAGGGTTTCATACCCGGGGAAAATTAATTTACGGCTCTTTTTACGGTTTTAATATATATTTTGTTTTGAGTTTGATGAGAATTGACAAATATAATGAAAGAAATTGAATTGCCACAAGATATTATTTATAATAATGTGTTCGAAAATTGAATAAAGGGTTAAAAGAAAGAGCAATACTTCTGCAACTCGATAAATATGTCGAAAATATAT
>CM008233.1:1410800-1435863 GCA_002278615.1 Pogonus chalceus | reverse complement strand
ATATATATATATATATATATATATATATATATATATATATATTATATGGGGATTTAAAAAAAGAGAAACTATGCAATGTAATGTTTGCGTTCTCTTGCGGTTTTAGTAAATTACTACTGAAGTAACTCATGTGAAAATAATTGTCTGTTTCCATTTAGTTTGGCAAGGAAAGCCAATAACTTTAATGCTGACAGACGATGTGACAGAAATGTCAGAATCGTTTCATATTCATCGAGATTTGCGTACGTATAACATCGTGCTGGTACTGGTATCGCTCGAGTTGCTGAATCGAATTTCCAATAGACCTTACTGTTCATCTCCACGGTTGTTCGCTGAATTGATCTACATCGCTAACTTTTCATAATGGAGCACATAAAATTTGTATTAAGCCTAGAATATATTTTAATATATCAATAATATGGAAATTATATCTAGTTTCATAAATAAACTGTTACAACTCGCATGGAAATTTGCTTCTGAATTTGTTTTCATGTTACATGTATGAAGTTAGTTGGACAGTTAATAGTTTGTTTGGAAATATGTATATTTTCAGTGCGTTATTTAAAGGAAAGTTTGCTTCTAAAGATTAAATTGGAAATTTTTCTGGATAACTTTATATTTATGGAAAGTCATGTGGTCAACACTGTGTTTTAATTAATTATGAGCTTCAATATTATAATTTAAAATGTGTTTTTGGTGAAATTAATTGAATAAAAATGATTGAGGGTAGTGCGACGCAGTGTGACAATTTTTGAAATTCATCGTAAAATAGCAGTGAACGGCATTGAGCAGCAATCATCATCAATCCCTCGTCCCATTCGCTTTCTTCTTCATCGCGAGTTGGGACTCACCGATTCGTCGGTTCCCGCTTGGTGTTACGGTGCGATGGTAATACGTGACTCTTGCGCGATTGGGATTATTCAGAAGTGCGACTCTTTTTTATTGGAATGACATTATGATTTGGCCGCGCGCTGATAAGCATTGCTTGCCTGCCTGCTTCGTAAAAACTGATTCGCGGCACACTGTCATTTTGATGCTATTACAGCATCATGTGTGCCTCGCTTCTGCTCATCTTACCCCGCATCCTCTAATAGAAATTGAAAATTGATGAAAAATCATGATTTTATATGAAACATTATTGCCAATTTGATTTCATACATTTCATATTTTTTTTAGTTTTATCAAATGAATACAATATGAATTGAAGAAAAATATAAAAATGAACTTACCAAAAAATGACCCAACTATAAATAAACAATTTTATTTAAATCTGCAAACAAATAGATTTCATGCTGAAGCAAGGATAGTATTAATTTTCATCAATTTATCGAAATAAATATTATTTATAATAAAGAATATTGGTATCTTGAACCAATTAATAAAAAAATAGTTAAAATTAAAATTCTTAAATTCTTTGGTTTACAGATTTTCACTTTAAAAAAAATAATATTTCCATTAAATAACATCTCAAAGAAATTGTTAAGATCAGAACAAGAAATATAGTTTAATTTGTAAGGCGTAATGAGAATTTTTGTAATCTTGAAATTTTATCAACAATTAAGATTAATTATTAATTTAAATTTAATTGAATATAATATTCTAATTTTTTTAATCTTAATTTTAGTGCAAAAAAAAAATATCATTGCATTTTTTATCAAATAAAAGTTAAATTCAAGCTTTATCATATTTGAAAAAAAAAGAACTTTTTTGCAACTCAAAGATTTGCCCTCAGTGTCTTGTAATATGTAATAGAAAATAGAAACTATTAAAAAAATCATGATTTTTTTCTCTAATAAAAAAATTTAAACAAAATTAGGAGAGACTTAAAAATGAATATTATGGATTCATCAATTTAAAATTTCAATAATATAAGGGAAAAAAGTATATTTTTGGTAATTCTTATAAATTATTTATTCAGTATTTTTTACCATAATGATTATTACATTGTATTTATTTTTTCAATATATTCTTCGAATACTATAATTAAGTGATATATTTAATAGCAACGAAATTCATTTAAAATAAATGTCAATTTGAATTTCACTTCTAACTCCATTTTAAAAATTGGAAAATTTAAGAATAAGAATAATGATAAAAAGTATATTATGATAATATCCAAGTGCGTTCATTACCAAAAAATGGTTCGCGAATGATAATTTCGTTGACGGCATCGAAAACGACGTTAAAATTTGTCCATGCGGTGGTATCTGCTCTTTAATTTTATGGTTACGTGGTCGTTAGATATTGTGGCCATAGCTAACTGTCTGTAACGGCTGGCGCATTCACTATTAAAATCCTCTTATCGGTTTTCTATTATACTATCCATCGTATTCATTCATATCGATGACGCTAGCTGGGTTTTGACGCGATCATTCAGACCATACCAATGAAAAGCTGTTACTTAACTTACTGCGCTTCATTGGAAGATGAGCTTAACAGCTTTTTTTGCTTTTCTTTTATACAAGTATATCCAAAGATTAAAGAATATAAATTAGGAGATTTATTCTCTTTAAATATTACATGCTTAGTTCCGAACAAATATTACTGGTTCTAATTGGTTTTTCCTTTTTATCAATTTAATCTTTAACCATAAAAGATATACAATATGACATAATTTATGAAATGAATCATGTTTCAACGGAAAACAACAACAAATTCATTTAAATATAATAAAAAGTTTATTATTAATACAATAACTTAGAATAAAAATAAACATTTATTATTAGCTACAATATTTTTTACTTTTTCTATTGATAATTCCATTGTTTTGAAAATAATAACAAATATAAATTCGTAAAACAAAGAATAATTGAAATGAAATTCATTCTACTGCAAAAAATTTCATTAAAAAGAACTTAGGTAGGAATATCTGTTTCATTCATCATTATACATTTAAAAAGTTAATATAACATAAAATTACAATTTTCCGGCAGCAAGCTTTTAATATGAAAAACATCATTTCTAAATAAATATTTTTAATTTTGTTTATATGAGAAGAAAACAAATGTTTATTGTTTGTATTGGCAAAAAGTATATTTGACATTTTGTTGATAAAAAGTAACATGAATTACCTTTAACGATGTGTAGACATCTGTCGGTTCACGCTATTACTAACAAAAAGTTGCGGGAATTTTGCTCATGTTTCTATAACAGCAACAGAATGTAACGCCCGAGTTTTGGGTTTCGTCCAAATCGATAAACAATCGTGTTTTGTCTTCATACATTTTTCATTATTCAATTTTGACGATTTATTGAAAAAAATTTCATTACGCAATTGCATTTATAATTTCATTTTGCTAATGTTTTTCAGAATTATTCATTTTCAATTTTGATATTTTACAATTTCATTTTCATAACAAAGCTCTACAGATTTTTCATTAATGCCAAAATATATAAATAGAAAACTATTTAAGATTGTTTTACATATAATATGATTGTGGTATTGGAAAAAAAAAAAAATAATAAATAAATATAATAAAACATATTTAACAAAATTATAATGCAGCTTTCAGGTTGAATCGGGTCTAGTTCTCGGAAAAGTTGTTCTATTTAAATTTAGTGTTTAAGTTTGACCATTTACAGTTATCTACTCCCGCCTAGAGTAGAATTACACTGATATTGCCTAAGTTCGACAACTCATATAATTTATCTCGTAAAATGAATGGATAAAAGTAATAGATTTTTCATCGGAAAGAAAATCCAATTTGACGAAAATGCTCTAGTTTACAGCACAAATATAAATTCAGCCTGTAAAACAAAAGTTTGTTGAATCATTTTGAAGCGGCTATTAAATATTTTATGATTTTCATATGCATTGTTCAGGGTATGTTTATAGTGATTTTGCATATTTTCTTTTTTTTATAAATATGCAGTTTTTTTTTTAAATTTTATATGTTTGATTATTAAATGTGTTTGAATATTGTAACGCTATAAAACGTTTAATGTTTTTATTTCAAATGAATCTTATTTTTAAAATAAAATTTTATTTGACCTACTTTACAATATTGACATAGATTTCTTCATGTTACGTCAATATATGTAAAATTTTAAAGTTTATGCTTTTATATTTTCTTAAAATAGTTGTTTAGTAATACCTAAAGTTAGTTTAACTTACAAGGAAGGTGCAAGAAGTGTACTTCACCAATTTCGTTCTGCTTTAATTATGATATTCTACAATCAAATCCAAATCGCCGGAAAAACATATTTGAAGGGTGAAACCATGCTTCAAAATTAATTTTTATTAAGATAACAAGAGTACGAAACATTTTCAATTAAAAATATGATAGATTGTAAGCACGATTTATGTATAGGCACTGTAAAATTTGCAGCACCCGTTATTTAATTATTTACTATAGATAACATTAAATATAATGAATTTTTTCTTTAATTCTTTTTAATCTGTAACTTAGTGTGGGAAACCGGATCTTATATTAAAACAATGGCTAAAAATTTTCTTGAACTGTACCTTCATTAATTTTAGTAAAAAGTTTTGCCTGCTGCATAAATATATATTTTCTATATCCTATAATCTGCAAACATAATATAATAATGCTCATTCAAATTTACTTTCTTAAATTTTAATGAAAACATAGGAAACATCTGAGGTGAACTCCAAAAACACAGATTTAGTTCAAAGGTTAATCTGAATAATTTACTTGTTGTCAAAGTTAACTACTTGAAAACCCTACAAATCAACTGATGTTATTATTAATTTGAGACTTAAATAAAATTTTCTTCAATATAATTTATCAAAAATATTCTTATATTTGCAGGTTTTTAAACAAACAATTTTTACCCTAGCTTCACCTTTTAATTTTGTTTTGAAAAACTTTATAATAGCCATTAATAGTAAGGATTCATGTTAAGACTAGTATTTAAAATGAACTGTTTTGATTTTAAATAAGTGTTAACTTGCTTCAAGTTTTGAACACAATCATACAACCAGTTATTTAAAGGACATTCAAACTGATTTAAGAGTTTCGTGGCCATGTTTATACTTAAAATAAAAAAAAGTTATAAATAAGTTGATTAATTGAAACCACAATAATATTCTAAATCCGAAGTAAACAGCATGACAAAATAATTAAGTTGATTATTAAAACAGCTCTTTATTATATAAATAGATGTAATATGTATATAAATGTACACTTCAATTAATAGACATGAATCAACTATTGACCTTTTAATATAATTACCTTTTGATAAATTGTAATAAAACCTTTGATTTCTGTGCGTGGAGGCGTGACCACTATTGAAACCGCGTAACTCATTTGCAAATTCCTGGTCGCTTTGATGCTAGTAAATACATTCCTAACCATATTTCGGTGGTAATCTGTCCGACCACTACAAATATTCATAACCAGAGTTTCGACTTAATGCATGGAATATAGCATCTCAACTTGTAGGTAAAATTTAATCGGTTTTATTGTTATTGTTCAGTTACCTTCCTTCATCCCTTGTTACTCTATATAACTAACTCGCTGAATATTTCATTGTTATAAATTATATTTTAATGGCAAAATATAGTATTATATTCGCTAAACTGGCCTTTCTGGCTTTCACGTTTTATTTGGTGGATATCGTATTATATCCTAGTAATTATTTCATGTACAATTCGCTAAATAATTTACTTTTCTAGTTTATATCTATTTTCTACGTTATTATTTTTATTTAGCGCTAAGTTCTTTTCAAATAAGCTAGTTACAAATTATTTTAAATATTTTTTTTTCATTTTGAAAATTATATAAGTTTCAATATAGAATAGTTATTTTTCTACAGTCGCTATACAAAGTAGGCGTTTTGCGCCCTCTTTTGTGTGCGCAAAATGGTACTTTTCCGCTCTAGAGCGACAAAGTAGAAAAAACGCTCGCTGTCCTAATTTTTATAAAATGTTACTTGTTTACATTCTTAAGGAAATGTTTAGTCAAAAATTAATACCACTGTCGTTACCTACACATTTATTACCTTCACAAGTTAATCTGACATACAATTGCTCTGTTAGTATATTACATAACCAAACAAAATATGCCCTGCTAAGGAGTATAGAAATAAAATAGGGCATTCGTTTACAAAAACGAAATTAAAAATACTTAGATTAGATTGAATAGCTCAGTAANAGTTTAACTACAATTGATATATAATATCAATATGATGTCACGGCGAAACTAATATTCCTATATCACTCCGCACCCCACTCTATAGTGTGCAAAGATAGCAATAGTGTGACGTTACAGTAACACCAAAAACAAATTTCAAATATCTCTTAAAGTTTGTGGCGACTGTAGAAAAAATTTTGTGTGTATTTCGAGCGCAAATCGACAATGTCCATTTGCACTCGAAGCACTCACAAGATTTTGTTAGGTTATGTAATGTAAATTTCAAATTTCTCAATTTTTATATAATTTTAAAAATTATCTTAATGTTGCTTCAGTATTTTAGTTTTCAATATTTAACTTGAATGTGTTTATGGGTTTTTTAAAAACTGAGGATTGATTTCTTATTAAATTTTTTTCTAATATTTTTTTTTTATTAATACAATAGTTTCGTAAAGCATTTTATACTATTAAAACTTCAGCTTATGTGACAATGTATCGGTAAAAATTCAGAGGAGTATTTAGGTTTTAACCAAATGATATTTATTAAAAGTACGCTATGTATAATCATATAAGATTTTATATATATAAGAAATGTAAGTTAAAACTAGTTATAATTACTTATCACTTTAGATTACAACAAGTATTAATGAAAAATTGAATTCAGATGTAACAATAAAAAGAATTGTTTCTTTAACTGATTTATCTTAATCATTGTTGTTGTATTCAATATTATTTAAGTAAGATATTTTATGGTGACCAAACAAATAAAATACTCTTAGTTATAAACAATTTCTATTTAATGGAATAGAACTTTAATTTATGGCCAGTATTGCAGTAATGGTAGCCTAGAAATAATTATAAATATGTTTGACTTGAAAGTACTAACTGAAATTACTTTGTAAAGTTATTATTATTTATAATTTAATTGTTATAAAAAGAGAATAATCTTCTTTGAAATAAATGAATTACAAAATAAACTGAAATGATGTTCATAAAGAGTGCCTTTGTAGGTATTAGTGACTTATCTTGGTTGTTTTGTTGTGTATTTTGTCTTCTCCGTCAAGTGACAAGAATCGTAGACCGTCGACTTTCGGCCGGCGAATGACACACAGTCAAGTCGTAGCAAGAGGCTCAACTGCTCCGTCTTCAACGGGTAACTAATAACAGCTGCCGCGATTTAAAGTGACGAATAAGTGCATTAAGATGTTGCGTGTTGTAAGCCTGAAATGCTGCCATCATTTACTTTACCGCAGTGAGAATACGGCACGGGAACGCGTACGACTAAGGATACGGTATATATACACCACAGCCACTATATCATGGCCTCACATACGAATAAAACATGTATATGTCGAGGATTTTGTACTATATGTGATTTATTTTACCTATTCTATACAAAAATCTTTTTCAAACTTGAATGTACTAATTTTACTATACTCTATGTTTGTTTATCGATTACTTTCAAACCAAACCAAATATTTTTGATCTAAAATATCATTTAAATGTAAAAATTTCATTGTTATTAATATTTGGTTACAGCTCCTTCTTTTGTGTTTATCTTGACCACATAGACATCACATCGCTTGAAATTAGTAAATCAAGTATTCTTAAAAATTGTTTAAAAAATTGTAATGAAGAAAATTAAATTTAAATAATCTATTTTTGATTTTAGGCTTCAAATTAAAATATTACACTTCCATATTGTAGACGTTCGAAGATTAGATTTAGAATAAAGAAAGAACTATTTCAAATGTATAAAAAAGTAAGAAATATAAAAACAATAATATATTGGTAATAAAATTTATAAATTCTATAAATTTGACTTGATTTTTTTACTTCAACAAATTGAAATTTATCTAAATATAACTAAAAATAATAAATAGTTTGTTTGAAGTTTTGATCAATTTACAAAATATATGTTTTAGGTTATTCTAAACTTACAAGTAATATTCGTTTCAAGACCTATTTAAAGAATTTTACACTTAGAATAAATAAACATTTTACAGTTGAATCTAGGTTTTGAAATATTTGACTCTTAATGTATTATTAATAACAAATTATGTTAATTATTTTAAAATGTAGTAAGAGAAAAAGTTTTTTCAGTACAAATTATAAATAATAAAGAAGAAATTATTCATTTTCCTTTGTCTCAAAATATACTTCTGCAAAATTTTTGTTATTTTAAAATTGTATCAATTTGAAAGTACCTGTATACAGTAAGAATAAGTTTAGAAAATATTTTTTGTACCTGCTTTAATAAAATTTTTATTATTCATGGGGTTTCAAAAGTAGTAATAATATATTTGAGAATGCCTTTGAATTATAGAGGAACTTGATCGAAAAAAGATATTGATTATAACAGAACAGTATACGTAACAAATATTTCTATATGACTGAGAACATTCTATTTTATTCTTCATTGTTTGATGAGATCATGTACAAGAAGCTCTTCTTTTGTGCAATAATAAATGTTGTTTTATTATTTATTTTATTACTTGTAGAATATCTATAAAGGTACGTTGGTAGGTCTTAGTCAAGACATTTGTATAAAATATTTTCAAACATATAAATATTTTATGTTTTTTATATGAAATAGCAAAATGAAATTTTAAAAATACATATTTGAAATGACGTGAATCAGTTTCTAAAATTTAATATATTTGAATATTTTTTTATTTGGAAATTTAAAAAATAACAAATAACATTTAAAATCCAGGTTTAGCGTTATTACTCCATAAATAGTCGAAAAATGATTTGCAATTAATAAAATTTGGAAAGGTTAAATTGAATATTTTTTAAGCAAATGTTTTTAAGTTAACTTATCAGTTGCTTTTTTTTTATAAAATTTAATAAGTTCTCTAATATTATATTTAAGTTTTATTTTCATAAAGTATTCTTAATTAGTTTTCTAGAAATTTAAGTTCAATTTAATTTAATGTTTATTCTGTCTGATATATTCCAGGAAACCAAGTTTAAAATTTCTGATTGTTTATTTGTTTCTAAAAACTAGTGCTTACTTAATTTAAGTTTTAAATTAGTAACTTTAATAAGAAACTACAAAACTATATTTTCTGTTAAAGTAATTATTATTAATAAATATAAATATATAATATATATTTTATTATTCTCTTAAACAATTTGCTTTTATGAAAAATGTAAACCAAATTAAACTGAAACTTGATTTGGTTCCCCAAATTTAGTTTTTTTGTATTTATATTTTGATAACGTTCTTTTTTGTTCCTAGTTAAATTTGGACATTATAAAGAGCCAAGATTTTCTTTCAGGACATGTAAAAATTGATGAGTAGTACTGTTTATTCCAATATCCCAGCATATTAAAAGCAAATGGTATAAGGCAGATATAGTATATAATATTACTGTAGTAAATGTACAAAACATGAAATCAATAAACATTTATCGGATGCATCTAGTAAGTCAAATGTTATATAACTTTATTGACGATACGTTGTATACCAAACTATCAATCCGAAAAAGTTCAAAATCAGAAACAAGTATCAAAAAAGTCATTAATATTCTCAAGTAGGAAACTTTAACACGACGAATCAATTTTCCATAAAATAACATGGGCACTCAACTTCAAAGATCGGTCGTCGCTCGAGATTTTCAATCAATCAGTGATAAAATCTAACGTGAAATTCACATTTTTAAAATGAAATTTTCGTAGCGAATTTTACGGCGGTGTTTCGTAGAGCGATCGTAGCTCCATAGCGTGTCAATTACACGGACGTAAAATCGGAAGTGCAAAAGGAAACTGGTGTAAAACCATGGCCAGGTTCGCTCAACCTATAACCTGTATTGATATTCAATTTATTTCTTCTGTTTTAAATAACTATACTTTAAATAACAATGTTTATAAACCGTTATATATACTAAATAGTTTTTTTTTTTTTAAGTTAAATATTATAAATTTATTTTATTGTTCAATTTAAACAAAAACATCATTTATCAACAAAGATTTAACGCATTGAAGGTCAGAAAATTGAGGTTAAACTTTTGTTTGATTTATATAAAATTGAAGTGTTTAAATTAAAATTGTTTTAATAAGTCTTAAAAGTAAATGAAATATTGATTAAGTATTAATTGTGTAAACAAAGCTACTACAATTGTAATTATTTGTTTGTTTTGTATTATTTTTAAATAAACTAATGTGTTTTCGTGTTGCTAATGAAATGAAATGAAGTAAATTAAATCATGAACGTACATAATGTTTCATAATACAAGCATTTCCCTGCGTTGCAATGCAACAATACCCAAAAGTCATCAATTTCTAGGAGAACAAGTTTTGTTGTTTTGAGAGATGTTACAAAGTGGCAACATCGTTCACACAATATTTCATTAGAAGTTTCGTTAATAGATATTGAAAGCTAGTTCTCGAATACTATACGATACGTTATTTATATCATGAAAACCAAAACAAGTCTTAATACATTTCCGTATTTCTAAAGCTTCGTTGTTCGACGTCAAACACTGATATATACTTGCAACCGGCGTTGGGCCACATAAGCAGCCACTTTTACTATGAGATCGATGTGGGTTGAATGTCGCGCGCACAACCCTTTCCAAATACATCACTACCTTATACACGCTACTATCATTGATATAATGTATCTTTTTACTTATTTTATCAAGCTTCATATGTTTCAGAATCATTCAAACTTTCATTTTTCAAATATTAAAGTTTCCCTATTTTCTAATTCAAAAATAATAATCTGGAAAGCAGATTTTTATGCTAGCTGTATGTTTATGCGTATTTGTATTAATATTTTAAGGAAACACTAGATTCTAATATATTTTTATTAAAAATACGATTTCTATAATAGAGTAAATTTATTATTTTTTTATTTTTTATCAATAATATGAAGAATAAATCTAATTATATGTGTTACCCTGAAAGGTAAATTAACATAAGTCATAAGTTCATAAAACAAACAATAGCTATTTGTGTATTAAGAGCGCAAAGTGGGACATTGTCGATTAAGAGGTTGTTGCCGCGCTCCTAAGTCGTGCGGCATTCTCTCGAAATCGACAATGTCCATTTGCGCTCGAAACACACACAAGATTTTTTCTACAGTCGCCACAATGGAGTCATCCACCAAAACAAAAAATAATAAATTTTACATAGCAGGAAATTTTGTTAGGTTATGTAATGTACTGACAGAGCAAAGATTTGTCAGATTGACTTGTGAAGGTAAGATACGTATAGGTGACGTCAGCGAGCGTTTTTTCTACTTTGTAGCTCTAGAGCAGAAAAGTAACATTTTGCGTTGACAAAAGAGAGCGCAAATACCTACTTTGTATAACGACTGTAGAAAAAATATATTTTTCCATCATTTTAGCATATAAATATGTTTATTTGATTATTTATATTTATTTAAAATTTTTAAATCTGAAAAACTACTATTTGTACCCATGCATTGAAAAGTGGAAAGTCTTACGGGAAATTTTGCAAAAAGCACTCCTATTTCTAAAGGTATCTATTAAAAACTGTATTTATAATAAAAAAGAATAGTTTTTCAAACTTTACTATTCCTAATAATAATTATAAAAAGTGGTAAATTATTGAATGAAATTTAATTTTTAAGTATAAATTTAGTGCATTTCATTATCACAGTTGGCAACACATTCTGTCTGATTTGACAGCAGTAACCTATGAAACGTCAAACATAACCATTAAAACTAATATAAATAATTAATTATTAGTTTTAAACTTTTCGTACAAAAAATATTGTACATACTTCGTGCGTGAACTTGGTTCCCGGATTCGTTCTATGGCGGCACGAGCTTGCGAGTGCCGCCAAACACTTATCCGGAAACCAGTCGTTCCCTCACTTGGTATGTAAATAGCTATTATGTCATTAAATCAAAAGCGTGCTTTTGTAAGTCTTTATTTGTTTATTCTTTGCATTCAAGTTAAATCATTAATATAATAACCCTAGTAAAGGTTAATTATGAAAGAATTTTTTCTACTCTTTTTCCACTCGTTAAAACTCGTTCTAAACATTACTTTCTAAAATTTTGTTTTGATGAAACTTGAGCAGCAGTGGTGGTATAGATTCTAGTTAAGCTCAGTATTAGAAAGGAGCTTTCTAAGTCTTATTAATTGATTTAAAATAAATGACCGCCTGCTTCAAATTCTTCAATTTCTTGGAAACCATACCACTTCTGCTTCTTAATGTTCGTAAAAAATAGATTTTGAAACCCTTGTCTTAACTTTAAATCTGTATAGTATATTGTATGCATGCTTTCTTATTTTTTAACGTGAAATAACTTAATTTTTGTAATTATAGCAATATATAAATCGATTTCCGGGCAAAATCATAAATTAATCATTTAAATGACAAAAATTACTATTATTATATAAAATTTTTGACTGCAAGTTATCAAATAAATGTTTGAACAGACCATTATATTTTAAATTTATTTACGAAATAATTAACATAAATAAATAATAAATCTATAAAAAAAAGTAGTGCAACTCTATAGGCACCTAATTTTCTTCGCTGCGTTCTTTAAGCACTGCGTGTAACTCTAATGGAATGTCTGTGTAGCAACCAGTAATACGCGAACTAATTTCCTATTTGAAGCGTTACGTTTCTCTACATTTGAAATAAATAGAAATGTTCAGAGGATAAATAAATCTCAGTTCACAATGTTCATTTAATAAAATGAACTTTTCATTTACAATTTGTGCATTTTATTTAATGAAACATTGTGCCTTATGGCTTACACTCAATTTTAAATGTCATGGAAATTTTTACTATTTGTTTTAACATTTTTATTTTTAAATAAAATGTATATTTTATACATTTTTCAAGGAATTAAATAAGCGTTTTTATTATTTTCCTCTTGTCTTGTGATTTTATACTTAGTATTATATAGAATATTAATGAAGAGATATTTTCGTTCGTATTTTTATTATTTATAAAGCTATTTTTAAATAAAACTACTGGAGACTTTAGACAATAAATTGTGTTCCTATTTCTATTGTACACAGTTGAAATGAAACTTGTTCAGTTAATTTAGTTAAGTTAGTTTGAGTAAGTTAATTGTTTAACTTTATCTTTAATGTTGGCTTTTAAAATTATATATTGATACTTATAAAACGTTTTTTTTTTGGGATTTTTAATTATTAGCCTACAAGTTTAAAATATTTTGATTCAGTGTATTAGGTTGCATTTTTTTTTTGTATTTGAAGTAAAATTTCAAAATAAATCGTAATTTGAAAAGTGAATCATTAAAAGGAAAGAAGAATAATGAACATAAAATGTTTAAATACATTTTTTTTCAAACATTAAAAAATAATTTTGAACTGTATTGTCATTTTTACACTTTAATCAATTTGTACATTTGCTCAGTTATTTAGAGCTAGTTATTTCAAAAATTGAGTTATAACCTCTTACATATATTGAAATATAAAAATATAGGAAAAAAATGCATTCTAACCTAAGAAAAACAAATCCATCTTAATTATATAAAGCTGATTATAGATTCCCTTGAGTGTCAAGAGTTTTCCTATTTTCGGTAAATTCTTTTCACGTTCTAACATTATACAAATACACATACACAAAGCAGGGTACATTTGATAATATGAAAACGTTTCGAATACATTTGGAATAACAGTCCAAACGTTGAGAAGGATGTTATGTTGCTTTGTAGCACATACTTATGGGAGGTGACCGTCTGAAAAAGATGTTATCCTTTGTATGGGAAATGTAGATAAATCGCAACTTTGCGTGAGTTCTTTAGGTTTGCATAAGATATCTGATGCTATGGTTTACAAGTTACGTATCTGGGACGCTTGTGGTGATGATTTTGTTAATTTTGGCTGCTAATCGGTACTTGATGAACTCTTAATGGTTTTGTATGTTGTTAAAAAGCTATTTAGGTAACTTTTTAGAAATTATACAACGTTTTTTTTTTTTTTTTGTTTACTTTCGTTTTTAGGCTAAATTGAAAAATTAACTGTCAATGCTAATTTGTAAATTATAAAATTATTTAAATGAAATGACATGTAATTCAAAATAAATATTATGATTTATAAATAATATTTGTCATAAATAAAAAAGTAAGTCTTCGGTTTTAATTCAATTTTTTAAATCCTTTATTTGTCTTTAAAATAAATAAAAACTTAAGGTGGCTCCAAATTAAAAGTAAGACAAACCTATTATAGAAGTTATAGTTTTCTTTCTATTTTTTATTACTTTAATTACTTAAATCGTTATTAAAAGAAATATATTAGCTATAGGGGTAGCAAATTTGTACTTTGTTAAAAACACAGTAGACAAAAAATGTAAATTAAAATTAGACGTTTTAAGATAAAGATACAAAATAAGGATAACTTCTCAAGCATTTGTGGGATAATAAACATAGCAATTAGACAAAGTTCTAATAAAGTATCCCCTAAAATGTGACTTACAGGAAGAATAGAGGAAACAGAGTAAATATATATAACTTATGAAAATTCTTTTATTCATGTTGAGAATTATCAATTTGTTAGACTTTGAGTATGAAATCTATTTATTGCAATTTAAAAAAATTATTAACTAATTAAACAGATAAAATAATAAAAAGTGCAAAGCACTACATGTAAATTATCTTTAATTACTTAAATTCTCATTAAAAAAATATGAAAATATTTAATGAAATATGTTTTAAAGTGAAATTAGAGAATGGTAAATACAAAATTCTATTTTTGAATATTTGTACATGTTCAATAAAATGTTAAATATCGAATTGATGAAGTAAATAGTATTTTCGTATTTGGTTAATACCCAATATAAACTTATATCTTACTGGCGCATTGGGTTTTGTAGGCATAGTAAACATTCGTTTGTTATTGACAAAGGTTTGTCACATCAAATGTTAATATAGCTGGTAGGTGAAGCATACTATCATTCTACGAATACATATATAGTATTTACTTGTATTTTAGGTGTATATAATTAGCTATACGCTCAGTGGTGGATCTAGCTTTTTGGGGTCCTAAATCTCTAAAAAAAAAATGCTATATATTCCCTGAGGGGCTCTGCTGTTTCTTTTGATTCTTTCTGAATTTATTTTATAAGGTAAATCAGTCATTATTGTTCTGTTTTACTTTCTTGCTAATGATTCTCCATAATTCTCTATTCATAGTTTTCTCTCGCCATTTGATAATTCCTTGTTCTTTTAGATCCTCAATTACTTCTTGTAATCAGATTCGTCTGGATCTTGCTTTTCTTTTTTTTATTCCTCCTGGCTCCCATTCTAACACTTCAAATATTTTTTTTATTTGAGCCTGCGCTCCAAACATGTCCCAACCATTTTACTCTTTGCTCTTTTATTTTTTAAACCATAAAATGTTATAAACTCAAAATATATATATATGATATTTTACATAATAATTTTGTTCTAATTATATTGAATTAATATTGTTTGAAGATTTTCTTCACAGAATTTGAAATTTTATCTGATCAAATTGCTTAAAAATATTGCTAAACAACTCCGACTTTTTCTCCCCCGCCCAGAAAGTGGCCCATACAATGTACAAAATGTTTATTCTATGAAACTATAGCTTCGATTATTTATGTATATATTTTATAAATTTTCAATTAAAGGGCTTTCTTAGCGTTAGGGGCTCAAGTTTCATTAGTTATATGGTAGACCCGCCATTGTATACGCTCGAGATTGAGATAAATTTGATGTTTCTTAGTAATACATGCATCCCGTAATTGGAACATTAATGTATGTTAGTATTGCAATACAAGTACTAGATATGTATTAAAATATATAAAGAAATGAGGGAGGCAAAAAGTGGTGTCTGGCGAAAGAAGGGAAAAAGTTATGAGTTATAATTTGGTTCTTTTGGGCTGCATAACGGCAGTGTACAGACATGGAACGTTGGAGCCATTACCGTCTGAGTTATGGGGCAAGTGCTTCTCAACTCCTATTAACAAGGCGCAGAGCGCCGCTAGATGGGCTGCCACCCAACTGCCCCACCGCCCTCCAGGGATAGGGCTACGCCGTGTTGTGATAATCCACCGAAATAAAAATAATTTTACCGAATTTATGACAACAAAAAATATCGTCTCGCTTGCTTGCATTTACTACCGTTTCAAATATAATATTTTTTTATCTGTGAAAATGAAATAAATGTATTATTTCATATATATTTTTTGTTTACGTAACCATTATCACATGAAATTTTGTTGTTTTGCTGAATTTTGCTTTTAAATTGAGTCACTATTTTCTACATTCAAATACATATATGAACATTAATAAAATTTATATTTTATTCTATGAAATTAATTTTTAATAATGTAACAATTTAAATATAACCAAATTTATTTTGACAGTCTTTTGTATTATATAAATTTATTTATTTTTAGATTTGCAGCTTCGCCAAAGTGATTTTCTTCAGGTAAGTTTAAATTTTCACGTATAAATAAAAATAATAATAAATGAACTCAAAAAATAAGAATGAAAATAAATTGGCGGTGCATATCGTTTCGGCGAACCAAGAACAAACATCTAAATAAACCGTTCATTTCCGAGGAAAACATGCGCAAATATTTTCTCAGTGTTACGCGAGCGTAAACTAAGAGTTTTCTAAAGATTTATGATATGAAATGTGTCATCGCCAGCAAAACATTATTATCAGCGACAGAAAATGGGCCTGAATTAATACTTGGTCATTAGGAATATTCGTCCATTTGATATCTCTTCTCGTTTACGCCAAAGTCTTCGTTTATACTCATGCAAAAATATTCAAATTTTATTTAGTATCCATCAAGGACATATTTTTTATAGATTAATTATTTTATACAATATCTAAATACAAGAAATGAGATTGAATTCAACAAGAAAGATAAAAACTCATCTAATTAATACAATTATCCTTGTAATGCAGATTTTGGTAATTTTATTTTGACAACAATAAATTTAGCTGAACTTGTCTAAGTGCAAACACTGTCTAGTTAAGTTAGACATCCACCAGCTTTTAGTTAAATCTTGTTTGAACTTCTAAGCATTTAGTCTGACTAGCCAATTTCGTCAATAATTTGTAACAACAATATTGTAGTGACTAAAACCACATTAGCATAACACTTGGGAATGAAATGTCCGAACTAGTACGCTTCAGTTAATTTTGTTACGGTAACTTATACAGCCAGTACCGTATACTTTATATTTTTATTTATATCAATTTTAAAATAACTATAATATCAAGTATATTTTCATATTTTATCAGCGCTTTTAAATAGCTTTAAGGTAATAATAATAAAATTATAAAAAATTTCCATGCAATATTATCTATAATTAAAATTAATTTCTAAGTGCATTTTTATAGAATTAGATTAAAATAGAATAATAAAAAGTATTCTAGCATAAATGCTGCACAAAATTAGTTTCATATAACTATAAATAAAATGTGTATTTTACTAACTTTGTTTATAAGAATTTAATTAAATTTATATGATAATTTTCCACATAAAAAAGTATTTATAAGCGATGCTATTAACATTTAAATATATTTATGGACAATTAATAAAGTAGTTCATAAGTATATAGCAATATAAATATTTTTCAATTTGTTATAAAACAGAACAAATATGCGCTATAGATAAATATACTAGAGTTCATATTTTGCTATTCTTAAGCGTAAGTTGAAATTTAATTTAACAAAAAAAAATATTCATTATATTTCTATTTTATTTTTATAACGTACAGATTTTAATTGTTGTATTAATAAAATAATTTTTTAAGATTATAAGAATGATTTCATGGTGATAATTATGAAGATTTATACCAGATTTTTAAAAAGTATTTAACAGTTTTTCTGAAATTTAGCAAGTTGTTTATTAGAGTTTATCTTTCAGCAGACTTTTCTTTGTTTTTATTTAGTTTATGAGAATAATATTGTCATTTTATTGGTAGGAAATGTAACGGTCGTAAGATAAAACAATGTGTGTCAATAATCCAGTACGGTACTGTAATTTTGTTGGTTTGCCGGCGATTAGAGATTATGGCCTTCAAGTTGAGGGCTTGGCTCAAGTTGCGCGTCCGCTAAGCTCACGAGGGCTGCTCAGTGACTGCGTCACTACACTAATACCGCGCTCGCACAAAGATAGTCGGGGCCTATGAATACGTAAGCGCCATTGTTTTACATATCTGCAGCAGTTAAAACTTCGCCTTCGCGCCTAAGATACGGATATACGCGTACAGACGAAAGTGAATTAATAAAACATAAAAAACTTGCTGCATGGATACGACTTTCTTACAATAGATATATACTATGTCCTTCACTTGTTATACTACACCTCATAACTTTAAAGAAAACACATTATTAAAACTTTCTCGTCAAGCCTACATACAATATAATATCATTTTAAAATTGCTAGACAACATTAATTCTAATTATAGCATAATTCACTTTTATTGATATTAAAATTCTATAAATACAATTTTGAAGTTTCAATTTTTAATGTAAGAAACAGACTTTTAAAATTTTTAAGCAAATTGGAAATTAATCAAAATAACATTTTTTAATTTATTTTTAACTATACCCAAATTAAATCTTTTAATAAATATATGGTTCTTGTGAGCAAATTAAAATCTGTAACTTTCCATATTATTCTATGTTAATATACTTATTTTAAAAGTATTATTTGAATCATATCATAAAAATTAAAATTGTTGCTTCAAAACTAATCTATCATTTATTTCAAAAACTGAATCTGATATATTAATAAATAAAATTTAATATTCTTGTTAAAAAATATTTAAATATAAAAAAAAGTAAAATACATAATATGAAAACATAAATTTCTTGTCTATTTCAAATTTTAATATATGTAGTAGTTTTGAGCAGTAAATTACTTAAATAATAATAAAAATCAGAAATAGTAGTTTTTGTAAATAAACCGCTATGCAACTAAGGCTGAATAGTTATTTATTTTTGAAAATATGGATATTATTTTATTTGATCAATCATAAATTAATAAAACTGATAGCGTACAGTTCTATTTTCTTTATCACTATTAAAAAAAATTAATTCTAATAATTGCTAAATTTAGTCACTGATTTGTTATAATGTATATATAAAACGACAATTTATTAACCTCAAACTTTATTTTCAGTAGTAAAGTTTTTTTTTTAATTTTTCATATACTCTTAAAATTGCATAAAACATAGCATCATACATTTAAAAACAAATTTCAGGTGTTAATAATTCTATAAGTATAAAATATTTGATATTACTGAATATTTTATTCAATATAAATTATAATTGAGTTAAAAACTTATGATTACTAGAATACATATATTAAAAAAAAAAAATTGCAAATAAAATTTGTAATATTACATAGAATAAAACGAAATTCCAAGAAATTATCACCTGAGTTTATAGGCAGTATAAGTTAAATTTAAATTTTTTTTACACTACCATAAAGAAATGTAAAAATCTAGTTTAAGGTTATAGCTTTATCATTGTAATGTTCTAAAATGGCTCTGAAACGAGGATAAGGGTGGATAAATGTAATTTTCCTGAAGCTTCTACACACTTTTATTTATTACGTAGAGAGAATGGAATTTTATAATAAAGTACAATACAAAAAATTTAATTCAATTATTCNATATATATATATATATATATATATATATATATATATATATATATATATATATATATATATATATATATATATATATATATATATATATATAGAATTGTTTTAAGTGATTTAAAATTTTTGAAATATAATATAAATTTAAGAAAAGATATGAATAATCAGAGGAAAAGAATTGTCGCATCCCTTGTGGTAGTTAACTGGCATGTAATTCATACACGGAAACAATTACGACGTCGTAATTACGGGCTAATTTCACACCGGTGGATTTGTTTCATGTCGCACCAAGTGATTTTGCGGAAATTGGATGCGGGATTTGCCGCATATTGTATGTAATTACCGAGAAAATATAATTTCGCCCTAGATTTTATATATTGACTGGGTTTTCACTAAACCTATTTTGATTGAATTTTATGCTTCGTATGTAAAACATATTTGTTTATTTTTGGAATTATTATTCCAATTTATAACCTCAAAATTAAACAGAATGAAAAGAAAAATTCAATTAAGTTCAATATATTTCTTAAAGATGAATAGTGATTTATTCATGATCAAAGGAACCATATTGAGATGATAATGTAGTGATCTTGATCATTTTACGGATATGATACTGATGTTAGTGTAATATGAGTAAAAGGCCGCTAAAGTCAGGTGGGCGTATGTGTATTTTCAGTAACGATGGTAATAATCTACGGTCCCCAGGCGATAGTGAAGCCAATTGTATTGAAGGGGTTACTACAGCTAAGGCTAACTTTACAGTCGAAATTAGGATTGTTCAGGTATAGAAAAGGGTATCATTTCTATGGCAAATAATAACTTATTATTTGGATTTATAATATTAGTGTTATTCATGTTTTATAGTTTCTATTCTAATTTAAATATCTACTTGTGTTTGAAATTAATTTATCAGAAGTGACACTCAATTTATTTTAAATTGATTTTTCTTGCGAAAGTTTCTTTAAGTTTGCTTGAAACTTAAAATATTTTATAAAAATGCAATGTTATAGGTACATTCTTTTTTAATTTCAAGAGAATTAAGAAAAAATAATTTTTCCGCATACTTGATATGTAATAGACCATTTACTTGCCTAATTTTAGGTCAGTAATGATATGTCAAATAGACAGCCGGGATGTAATAACAGCTGTGGGTTTTAACGGTGCAAGCATACGACCTGACATCTATCAATAAAATATTAAAATTACATAATTTAAATTTAGCAATAAAATAAGTCAAATTTACATGACAAATTTAATTATTTTTTAGTAAAACTTATATATACGATATTTATTTCAATTTGCGCTTGATTTAATATTGAAATTATCATAAATACAAAAAAATTGACATTTATAGTTTGAGGTTATATGTCAAAAATTCTTCTGAAATGACAGATGCATTTTTTATTTTATTACTTGTTTCTATGGTTTCAATAATGAATAGGAAAGCGGCACATTTTCTTAGTATATAGCTCTTTCATTATAAAATTAATTTTTTTATTTAAAAACAATCTTTTCAAGGATACGGAAAAATATCTTGCGCCCTACGGGAATCTAACAGCATATTACATCCCTCAGCTTTTGCTGAAATCTTCGGGATGTAATATGCCTTTATCTTCCCTTGTGACGCAATATACTATTACTTCGAGCTTCTTAAATTTTTCTCTTCTTTTCAAGATGTTACCCTGTTCTGTATAGTTTTTAAATTTAATATTGATATATTAGTTATAGTACATTATTTAAATCCAGAAATATGTATCTTAATAATTATTTTTTACCAGTGTTAAAATTGTTTATAAAGCAAAAAATTCAGTGCGTTATCTGGTTTTTGGATACATCATATATTTTATATCTAGGATTCGTAAAGTAAATAATAAAACTCGTTAATTAATTGTTAGTTATCATTTTTTTTTTAAATAGAAGCAATTTTTGCGATATTAACAAGTATAAGATTGTTTACTATTTTACTGAATAATTCTAAATAGAATAGAAATAATTTTAATTTTTAAAATAGATGTTTCCTTTGCGAGACAGTCTTTGTGCGTACATGCATATGAGATATATTTTATGTTTAATGTAATTATATTTAAACTTGTCAGATATAATTAATAATTTCAAGGTGAATTTAGTTAATCGTGTGACTTGGGCATGTAAAGGTGTACAGTGTTTTAAATCAATAAAAAATATTTTGTCAGTATTGACATAAATGTCTCTGGCATGCTGATTTATTAAAGGTAATAAATTAAATTTTTTCTTAATATTATATTTTAATTATTTATATATTACTGATAAAGTTGAAAATACTTTAAAAAATAAATTTATTAACATTTTATTGAGATAGAAACAATGTTTTTATTAGAAATATTTAATTATATATGTCAGATTGCAAATCTAACCACAAATATTGAATTAGAATTGATTTTTAGTTTAAAATCTATTCGGTAAAGTATCATCTTTTTAATATCAGTGTGTCAATATTTGCTATTTATACTTGTTGAAGATAAGAGCGTAAAAGAACAAAAATGCGGTGAAAATGATTACTGCTGAAAGCATGCATAGTGTATGTATAAGCAGTCTTTAAATTGAATTTTCCCGAAGAGCGAATAAGCAGCTATCAGAAGCACGTTCACAATACGTTAAGCATATTAAAATATCATATGATAGTGTAGCAGTACTCTCTTTATTCTTGTCTTTATTATTGAACATTCATTTTAACATTAAATTCATATTCAAACAATGCATCATATATAAACAAAATAGATGCTACAAAACTTTACGGTTAGTAAACCTTGTATTCTATCAATAATTAAGACAGATTAATTTCGGATTTCTATTATATAAAATGTCAGACTTTCTCTTAATTTATGACTATTTATTTACACAGGCACTATTTATTTACACTATTTAAAACTAATATTTATGTATATCACTAATGATGACTACGCGTCAACATAATCCTTATTAACATACGAGTTACCATTCCGACTGTTGTTACCTTATTGACCATTATTTAATAACTAACTCTGGCGATCACACGGTTTCTTTATATATGCAATGGTTTACTTCTGGAACTTTCGATGTTGCAGACATTCTAGAACAATGTAGAAACGTAGTCGTTTCAATATTAATATTTTAAATCATAAAAAATATATTTTATAATAATTTTAAATAAATGAAATAAATATTAAGTTATAAAGCTTAAGATATTTATTTCTTTTAATTGGTTTTCCTTTCAAATAAAATTTATATTTGTATATTATTATTCAGTAATGACATGGTAACTAGTTACTATAAAAAACAATATTATCATCTTGTAGATTCAATTAACATGTCAGGTAATTCTGTCATGTTATTAAAAAATAATTTATCCTCGGTTTAGTAACACACTATATAAGAAAGTAGGAGAAAAAACAAACAGTAAAAAAGACACAAAGTAGATAGAACACGTTAGACGAGGCAACAGAATTTTACTTCGTTTAAAATTTAAACAGTGACTTAACGTTGTCGTTTTCATGACCCTGACCCAAGATAAGGATTTTCAAAAAGCTTCGATGACTTTCACTTCATTTTAAAGATACATCTGAAAGTTATTTCTGATAAACGATATAATAAAAACAAAACGATTTTATAATAAAGTTTTAAATAAATGTGGAATATACTTTAAAAAAATTTGATTAAATAAATTGTTGAAGTTGTATTTTTGAAAATCCATGCACAAAGACCGAATCTTGTGTAGAGATCATTCCATTATCATCAGGACTGTCACATCCTATCCTGCGTTCGAATGTATTTTTCTACGAAAACTTTTAAAATATTTAAAGATGTTCACCGCTGTCGTTACATCTCAGATAAATACGCAAAATTATGATGATTTTTTGTCGTTATCGTCATTCTCCCTTAATTTAAAATTATGTCGTTCTAAATTTCAGATATTTAAGCTAAAAATATATTTAAACAACAATATTTTTGTTTATTATAATTAACGGAAAAAGAATAAGAAAATAAACTGCTGATATTATTATTAATTTAAAAAAAATTAACTTCTATATATTTCAGAACAATTTTCAATCAAACTTTTGTTTTCTGTTATATTATAAGTGAAAAATATCCTTGTCCAATATAAAATAAATATATTGAATAATAATTAAAATCTATAGGATGTCATTATTTTAAGTTAATAATATCGTATTCAAACAATAAAACATCAATAAAAGCTATGATATCTAATAGATCCTTAATTAATTTTTATTTGTATTCAAAACAAAATACTTTTAATTATAATTTAGTTCAAAATTATAATTTAGTTTATTAAATTTTTATATTTATAATTATATTTTTAAAGAATAATTTAATTAAATCTAGTTTTACTGCGTCACATCGAATTTTTGGCTTTATTTATATATTGCTAAACTAATTTAAAATATTTAAGAGCAGAAATGTAAGTACATAAATCAATAACTAAATATTTCAAGAATATTTTGTCAAAGTGATATTATAATATTTGAAGCAGAACAGAAGTTAAAGTCGCTTTTGTTCCTGAGCGTCAGAGGCAGGTATACTATCTTGAAAACTTTAAGCCCCTTTATCTTGTAACTACATTTTTTAAATTGCCGGAGAATGTAACTTAATCAACGTTTTACGTAGACAACATACGCAGTTTTATAATTATTTATTTCTTAGGATGATTTCTATCAAACGAAAATATTATTAAATATATTTTTGTAAGGGGTTTGAACTGTAGACTCTTCTGCGCGGAGAAAATCATTGTTTGAAGCCAAATAAATAACGCCATTTTTAAAGCGATGCGTAATCTATTTATGACTTTTTGTACAGTATTAATAAAGTTTACGGGTATACAAAACTGCCTGAAAAATTTTAAATGGACTGACTTATTATTTTACTTTCAAACTAATCTTCAAAAAATGTAAAAAAATATAGTATTTACGTGCATTTTCTGTAATATTTATAAAATTATAATTATTGTTAATTTGATGTGATAAAAAAAAGCAATTAATAAATATAAATTAAAATATTTTTGTTTCAAATATATATTTAAGAATATTTGATCGTATTTTAGTTCTTAAATTAAATCTAAAAATATAGGAAAGAATTTAATGAAAAATTTTAAAACGTTTAAACTTTTATATTTGTACTTAAGAAACAATGTTTCTTGTCAATGTATTTGATAATATTATAGTCGACGTTGCAAACTAATTGTATAAAAATGCAGAAAATTGAAATAAAACACTTTAGAAATCATATCGCTGGAATGGTAACGCAACAACAAAAGCATTTAAAAATAAAAGTACTTTTTAAAAGTATTCTAGCGTTATTCTAAAATTTAATATTATAT